>JACM01028492.1:0-11031 GCA_000787095.1 Periophthalmodon schlosseri | reverse complement strand
CCTCTTCCTTCTCCCTCTTCCTTCTCCATCCCTCCTCCTCCTTCCTCCTCCCTCCGTCTGTCCTGGCTCCCTTACCTGGCACAAATACGGTCTCCCCGGGCTTCTGCAGGATCTCCAACGGTCTGAACTCAGGCGGCCATGTAGGCTCCTGCGTTCGGGGGTAGATGACATTGAACCAGGTGATGGCTTCATCCTGTTGATTCCCTCCGTCGTCGCGCGTCACTTTGATCAGCTCTCGCGGCGTGTGCGTCGGGAACAGGCACCAGCGCTTGTGTCCCTGCACTAGAGCGTTCCAGGCTGACGTTCCCAAAGGATCAATGTGGATCCCAGTCCCCGAGCGAGCCGGACCCATCACAAACCACCTAAGAGACAGAAACCAGGACTGAACCGGGGACTGAACTGGGGACTGAACCATAAGAAAGACAAGATAACTTCTTTACAGATAGTAGAGCATGGGATGGGAGGGCATCTGACACACAGGGAGGGCATCTGACACACAGGGAGGGCATCTGACACACAGGGATACAGGAGGATGGGAGGGCATCTGATTCAGGGGGACATAAACCTGTATGGCGGTCTTCGTTTCTCCCCTGCAAACTGGAAGAGATCATCGGTGAAGAACACTGGGACGGTGTAATCGTCGAGTAGCTTCCTCCTCTTGGCGTGCTCCCCGTAGCTGCTGTCAAAGATGTAGAGCGGGCTGTCGTCTCGCGTGCTCTCCAGGTACTCCACGTAATATTTCATCTTCATCTTCACAGAGTAGCCGTCGTTGTCCTCGCCGCATTTGAACTTCTGGTTGCGGTACTTTCGTTTGAGACGTTCCAGAGTCCACTTCTCTTTGGCAGGCCACGCCTCCTGACAGTTCAGCAGCACCACGGGTTTATACGGACGCTCGAACCTCAAGATGAACTCCTCTGGGGACAGGCGTGACGCGTCAACTCGTTCCACGTTGTCCTGGTAACAAACAATAACAAACTAGTATGAGGAGGAAAAATGTGAAGGGTTTAAACAGGCCTGTACAACTGGCACTTCACCAAACATACTGAAATGTTCTTCTTACTGCGATAATAAAAAAAAGTAGGGCTGTCAAAAGTATCAAAAATCCAATTCTAATCAACATTAAAACTTTGAAACTATATACTTTTTTTTGCAGGTATCGATACTAAAAAAGACCCACTGACAGGACAGAAATAAAACCTTTCCTGAATAGCTTTAGAATGATCTTGAGCTGTATCAGAACAAGACCACATAGACTAGTATACGCCTATGGAACCTACCTGGGCGACTGATGAATTACACAGATATAAGGCCACATAGGAATATAAAAAGTACTACCATTTAATGTTGAAAATCATTCTTTTGTCTAAAGAAAGTGTTTTTGTTATCATCTATTCCAGTGATTCCCACAGATTCTGCAGAGACTACGAAGGCACAAACAGTCCTTCAGACTTTTGTTTACACTGTCCGGAGCCTCAAAAAAAGAGTATAGAGATTATAACTGCTGGATCAAAGCCTGAAGAAGCTGCTAGCGTTTATAGACATTTTGGAAATATTTCTCACCTGGATATCTTACAAACTTCTTTTGTTCAGAAAATAAATGCTAGACAAAAGTTTAAAACTATAGACAATAAATGCAGAGTACTTAGTTATTCATGTTGTAGTCGACTAAAGAAATTCTTGAGACAGACAGAGGCTTAAGACATGTGCTGCCGAACAGGTGTGGCAAAAGCTCTCAAAGCTATTCCGTATCTCTGTGTGTATGGCCCAAACTGCACTCACAAGACTACACCTGCAGGGGGGGGGGGGTTCATGCAAAAACTACTATTTACGCAGAAAAAATGAGTGCAGTTTTTATGCATTCTAATATTACATATGTGAACCTTGAATTTTATGTAGTATGAAAAATAAATAAACTACACTATACAAGCCAGGGTTCCAGGAGGTTAGACAGACTGAAGACTGAAGATGTAATTTACTGATAACATTAATCTACTAAAATGGACGTAGGTGCGTGGTGTATTTATGGCTTATGCAACTCCAAAGTTAACGCCTAACTTTGATTTACACTTAATGTTCAAATGTACGTGTCAGTTATAGTTTAACTGTTTAGATATCATTACTTAACATTATTACAAGGCTTGTACAGTGGTAATACTAAGAGAACTGTTGAATTCTACTCTCAAATACATCATACTACATCTGTTTTGTGTCATTAAGTCACAAATTAAACATGTATGCACTTCGGGTAGAAATACACATATATAGTTTAATATAATCCTGAACTTGTGCTGTTTAATAAAAATATCCTGGTTTTATTATGGTCCATCGCGTACGTGCCGAGCCGCACTCTTCCGGCACGTTAACCAGGTTAGCTCTGTTAGCTTAGTTAGCTTCCCGGCCCCGGCCCCTGCCTCTCCTCGTACCTCTCCCGGGGACCATACCTTCACGCTCCGGTGCGACAGGTCGAAGCTGTCGTGGTACCCGTGTTTGATCCAGTCCGCGGAGTCCTTGAGCTCGGGCCTGGCGCTCCGCTTGGCCTCTTTGATCCGCTTCTTACTTTTGTGGTTCATTTCTGTTCGGTTTAAAGAGCTCACAGTTAGCACGGTTAGCCTCTGAAGCTACACTGCGCTGAGACACTGCATTTAGCCGCACTAGCCTGGCTCCTTACCGGCTTTTACCAACACTCCCGCCTCCTTTTAAAGCTCAAACCCCGGTGATACGACTCTGTGTGGCTCGTTTGTACCTCTCCCCCTGTGTGTGGACACTTTTACGGGCGCTGCTCCGGTTAAACTGTGATAAAACACCGGAGAGTAGCGCCGTTAGCTCACAGTTAGCACAGTTAGCTTCGTACAAAATGCTTCTGTAACAGTTTGACAGCACAGACTCCCGCCCCTCTGAAAAATCAAGTCGCTGATTGGTTAGCGTCTCGAGCGGTCCGCGCATTGATTGGACAGGACTCTTCCCGCCAGGCTCTGATTGGCTGTGAACCGCCCCTTTCTTTTGTTATGGACTGAAGGCGGAAGTGGATTTCAGCGTGTTCTCCACAGTGAAAGAAGCAACGAAACGATCTCTAAATGTGACTTTTTTTTAAAAAAATCACATTTTCAGAGACATTATGGCCGGAAGTGAAGCGGAATCCTCGAGTTTAGCGTTTAAAGTTTTCACGTTTAAAGATGACGATGAAAACTCGGAGGAATCTTTGAGTGTGACCATCCCAGAGGTGAATTTTCTGTGTTAAATAAAGATTTCATGTTTTTATGCGATTTATCAGTAATTTTAAGTATTCAAATACTATATCAAAACTGCTGTCTTACTTAAAGATTTTAATGGCGTTTGGTCTTAATAAAAGTATAAACAAAAGTTTAGTCTAGTTATCTTTACGTAGTCCTAACTAGCATTTAGGATTCAGTGGTTCAGATCATTTATAAAAGTTACATCACAAGTCCTCCTATATCCCTGTGTGTCAGATGCCCTCCCATCCTCCTGTATCCCTGTGTGTCAGATGCCCTCCCATCCTCCTCTATCCCTGTGTGTTAGATGCCCTCCCATCCTCCTCTATCCCTGTAGTGTTAGACTGAGATTGGGGTAGGTCAAATGTCTCTAGTTAATCTGCAGATGTTGTTGCGTGGTTGAAGAAAGATGGTTTTGTATATTTGTTTCATGTCTCTGCAGGTTTTGGACCCTCAGTTCGGGATGTACGTGTGGCCCTGTGCTGTGGTTCTGGCCCAGTTTCTGTGGAACCGAAGACGAGAGTTGAAGAACAAGACTGTCCTGGAGGTGAGTCCTGGACAGTATTGGGATGTAACTAAATACATCTACCAAAAGTACATGGCAATATTTGATCACACAAGTTGGGCTTCAAACTGTATGATATTAAAGAAAAAATATTACTATTGTGGTGAGAACGATGAAATAAAGAATTAAGATGTTTTTAATCCCTTCTTGTATTTTTACACTGGTTCAGTGCTGGTTCAATCCTGGTTTAGTCCTGGTTTAGTCCTGGTTCAGTTCTGGTTCAGTCCTGGTTTAGTCCTGATTTAGTCCTGGTTCAGTCCTGTTCTTTCTCAGTTAGGAGCAGGCGTGTCTCTTCCTGGCATGGTGGCTTCTCTTCTCGGTTCCTCGGTTCTGCTCTCAGATTCTGCAGAACTTCCTCAGTGTCTCGAGAATTGTGCCCGCTCCTGCCGCACCAACGGGCTAAAGGTCACAGCAGGGCAGAATTCAGAGGTCGTACAGGCTCTGGGGCAGAGGTTAGAGGTCGTACAGGTCGTGGGTCTCAGTTGGGGACACATCTCTCCTCATCTTCTGTCTCTGCCCAAAGTCGACCTGGTCCTCGGATCAGATGTCTTCTATGATCCTCAAGGTACGATTTCAACTACATCATTCATAAATTACTACTAACACTGTGAGAACTCTTTACGCTGAGTTCAGCCTAGAGATAGACAATATATTGGGCCGATATTTGTACTTTTTAGCATATCGGCCATCAGCTTTAAATCTTTAGCAGAGACCAATATTTACAGCTCTCATATCCAGTTTGTAATAAAACCATAGACTGTGTGAAGAAGTATTCTGAGGAAGTGCGACGTCACCCACACCGCTCGACTCCAAATGAAGCTCATCGAGGCTAGCAGTTACAACGGCTAATCTGGAGCTGAGTTCCATATTTGGAATTCCGACTGCGAGTATCATAGCAACCAAAGAGCCAATCCGGACTCTTGTCGCTCCTACATGTCCGGATTGGACAAGAGTTGCTAACGCTGTTGCTAATGCTAGTAGGAGCGACCTCAGGGAAAGAAGGTGCCTGATTGGTCTTTTATTAATGTTCATATTTTATTTAGGGGCAAAATAGTGGGGTTAGTACGAACATTTTAAGGTCAGAATGACGAGACTCACTGCAGCAGTTACAGAGAGATGGGCGACTGTTTTTCAGAAGAAAGTGAATTGGAGCCTGGAGTCGATGGAGCCAAATCGCCCCCATGCTCACTTCCTGTTTGGAACGTGGCAGCTAGCGCTATGTCCATTTATATATAGTGTCTGTGGTCTGAGCACAGTGTTTGTCCTGAGTCTTGACCACAGTGAGATTTCCCTTAGATGAATGTTGCCACATTTTTTTCTCCAGACTTCGAGAGTATTCTGGTGATGGTGTCGTTCCTCTTCAGGAAAAACCCTCTCGCTCAGTTCTGGACCACCTACCAAGTCAGAAGGTCAGGCCCAGGGCATCATGGGAAATGCACTTCCTTCTCTCTCTTCCCCTCTCTCCTCTCCTCCCTCTCTTCTCCTCCCTCTCTCTTCCTCTCTCCTCTCCCCTCTCTCCTCTCCCCTCTCCCCTCTCCTCCTCTCATCCCTCTTTCTCGCTCTTCAGCTCAGACTGGTCTCTGGAGCTCCTTCTCTCTCGCTGGAGGATGACTTGTGAGTTGGTTCCTCTTGGGGTGTTCGAGGCCAATAAACCGGAGCTGGCTGGGTCTCGTCTCCCTGGAAACCATAGCATCCAGATGATGGTCATCGCCCCTGGCGACAGGAGGCAGTCTTCACAGCAACAGCACCCTGATTACAACAGCATGTGATGTCACAAACTCCTCCCCCTTACTCACTGCTGCGTTTGAGCTGGAACCAATCACAGATCAGCATTGTGGTGTGGGCAGAGTCAAAGGTGAAGTGCTAAAACAAACCAAAACAAACATAGCAGCGCAGAGGAAGTATGCAGACAGCTCGTGACTCTCGCCACACAGCTAGAAGGTCCCCAGAAGGACTCCCAGGCCTTTCTGTGTGCAGTTTGCATGTTCTCCCTGTGTCTGTGGTACAACAGGTCAAATCCTCCAGCTAAGGTAGTCCTGACCAAGACTAGTCCAAGATCTGGAGATGGGCCCCAATGCTCCAGACAGGTTTAACCCAGAGACACTGAAGGATGGATCAAATCTGCTGTTGTGACTTCGACCAATCAGATTCATGTATTGGTCTGAATGTCCTGCCTTTTCCTGATCACTTTTAACAGAGCGATCTCAGACTGATCATGTGCAGAACTCCCCTCAGAGAAACACCATTTTGTTAATTCCCTTTATAAATTCTAGAATGTTGTTGTTAGTTGATACTTTGCAGTGACATCACGCTGGGGGTGTTCTACATGTATGCCTAGGGTGGAATGTTCAGCAGTTTCCATGATGACACAATGAAACAAAAAAGTTTTAAGATTAAGCCTGAAAACTCAAGAAAAAATTCCAAAGTGATTTAAAGAACTCATTTTCATTTTTCTGTGATCAATCCGAGCGTTCATGGTCCTGTTTAGGAGTTTGATTTTCAACTAAAAGGTGACAGTGACTCACTGAAAAACTGTTGGCTAATGCTAGCTAGCTTGTGACTGTAATGCTATTTGAGAGGGACTGTTGTACTTGAGATAAATCAGGTCTTTACGGTCAGATTGTGTTAAAACAAAGCTCAGACTAAAGTCTAACAGAGCTTCAGACAACAAGGTGCCTACAGTTAGCATCACCCCCCCAGAGAATGTTGATGACATCAGTAAGAATCTACTGTTTTTTATGTGATTTTTATGCACTTTATTAAAAAAGAATAACCCATCGAGCTATGGAAATTTTGAGAAGCAGCTGTTTTACAAAGATTGCAAAACACAGCTAATCCTAATCTGGTTCAGACCTGGTTTAGACTTGGTTCAGACCTGGTTTAGACCTGGTTTAGACCTGCTTTAGACATGGTTCAGACCTGGTTCCAACCTGGTTCAGACCTGGTTCAGACCTGGTTCAGACCTGGTTTAGACATGTTTCAGACCTGGTTCAGACCTGGTTTAGACCTGGTTCAGACCTGGTTCAGACCTGGTTTAGACCGGTTCAGACTGGTTCAGATCTGGTTTAGTCCCAGTTCAGACCTGGTTTAGTCCTGGTTTAGACCTGGTTTAGACCTGGTTCAGACCTGGTTCAGACTTGGTTTAGACCAGTTCAGACCTGGTTCAGACTTGGTTTAGACCAGTTCAGACCTGGTTCAGACTTGGTTTAGACCAGTTCAGACCTGGTTCAGACTTGGTTTAGACCAGTTCAGACCTGGTTCAGACTTGGTTTAGACCAGTTCAGACCTGGTTCAGACTTGGTTTAGACCAGTTCAGACCTGGTTCAGACTTGGTTTAGACCAGTTCAGACCTGGTTCAGACTTGGTTTAGACCAGTTCAGACCTGGTTCAGACTTGGTTTAGACCAGTTCAGACCTGGTTCAGACTTGGTTTAGACCAGTTCAGACCTGGTTCAGACTTGGTTTAGACCAGTTCAGACCTGGTTCAGACTTGGTTTAGACCAGTTCAGACCTGGTTCAGACTTGGTTTAGACCAGTTCAGACCTGGTTCAGACTTGGTTTAGACCAGTTCAGACCTGGTTCAGACTTGGTTTAGACCAGTTCAGACCTGGTTCAGACTTGGTTTAGACCAGTTCAGACCTGGTTCAGACTTGGTTTAGACCAGTTCAGACCTGGTTCAGACTTGGTTTAGACCAGTTCAGACCTGGTTCAGACTTGGTTTAGACCAGTTCAGACCTGGTTCAGACTTGGTTTAGACCAGTTCAGACCTGGTTCAGACCCGGTTTAGTCCCGGTTCAGATCTGGTTCTTCCGGATGTGGAGGAGGTGCAGTGTGTCTGTGGTTTCCTGTAGAAGGTGACAGAATTTTACCGTTAAACTCCCACTTGTGCTCACACTATGAAACGCCTGTGAAACTTTGAACGTTTTTACACCAAGAACACCACAGATTTTCGTGTTTTTATTATGTTTTTATTATGATTTTATTATGTTTTTTATTATGTTTTTATTATTTTGAGCAGATAACACCACACTGTCCGGTCACTTTGAGAGAATAATATTTAATGTTTTAAAGTTTAAGCTTGTGTCAAACTGCAGGAAAAGAGTTGATCTGATAAAACTACAGATGTGAAACTGTTTAGACCTGCTTAAGTCCTGGTTTAGTCCTGGTTTATTCCCATTTTAGACCTGCTTTAGTCCTGCATGGTTTAGTCCTGTTTAGTCCTGGTTTAGTCCTGGTTTATTCCCATTTTAGACCTGCTTTAGTCCTGGTTTGTCCCATTTTAGACCTGCTTTAGTCCTGCATGGTTTAGTCCTGTTTAGACCTGGTTTAGTCCTGGTTTAGTCTCATTTTAGACCTGCTTTAGTCCTGGTTCAGTCTGAATGTAGTCCACAATAAGTCAGACCTAGTTTGGACTTGGTTTAATACAGGTTAGACCTGGTTTAAACCCAGTTTAGTCTTGGTTCTGGTTTAGACCTAGTTTAGTGCTGGTTTTGACCTGGTTTAAGTCCTGGGTTAAACCTGGTTTAGACCTGGTTTAGTCCTGGTTTAGTCTCATTTTAGACCTGCTTTAGTCCTGGTTCAGTTCTGGGTTAGACCTGGTTCAGACCTAGTTTAGTGCTGGTTTTGACCTGGTTTAAGTCCTGGGTTAAACCTGGTTTAGACCTGGTTTAGGCCTGAGTCAAACCTGGTTTAGACCTGGTTTAGGCCTGGGTCAAACCTGGTTTAGTTGTGGCTTAGTGCTGGTTAAGTCCTGGTTTCGGTCCTTCTTTAGGTCCTTCTTTAGTCCTGGGTTAGACCTCTGTCAGACCTGGTTTAAGTCCTGGGTTAGACTTGGTTTAGTCCAGGTTTAGGTCCTTCTTTAGTCCTGGTTTAGACTTGGTTTAGTCTTGGTTTAGGTCCTTCTTTAGTTCTGGGTTAGACTTGGTTCAGACCTGCTCTCTAAACGGAGCTCTCTGATTGGCTGCTGCTGACTCACAGGAAGCGGTTGTTTTTCGATGAAACCTCAAAATCGTCATTTTGTGCCTTGTGATCTGAGCCAGAACTTTCCCAGGACTAAACCGGGTCTAAACCGGGTCTAAACCAGGTCTAAACTGGGTCTAAACCGGGCCTAAACTGGGCCAAAACCGGGTCTTGATCGGGTGTGGACCAGACCAGGACCAGTTCTAGACCACCTGTAGTCCGGACTCAGGTCAGTGAACTCACCTCACTCTGTATGAAACATGAGAATAGTTACTGTAAAAAAAAATGACAGTGGATTTGAAATGTGTCTTTTAAAATCAGAATTCTATCCCATTTCAAACCCGTCCAGCAGCATTCACACCTGAGAGACTGAAATCTGAACTTTAAAGTCACCCAAGAAGCTCAAGTACTTCAGAACATGTTTGTAGAGGTCAAAGCTACAGGGTTAGCAGCTTTTACACAGAATAAGACCCCAGACACAGGGAGGCCATCTGACACACAAATGTTAAACCTTCTCATTATTAGTCTGGGATTGACTCCACAAACATGTCATATTAATCTTAAAGCTGTACTATGTAACTTTTTTATGGGAAGGTCTGCTGTGCACTTCCTTGTCTCCGTGGAGATATTATTGTCTTAAGGCATTAAATATATCTATCTCCATTGAGACAAGCAGGAAACGCCACCAGGCCAAGTTACAGTTCAGGTCTGCGGAGAGGCACCACTTAAAGAACGTCCCATCGCAGCAGACATGTTGACTTCCGGCAGAACCCAGACAAACTCACACTGAGGGTGTTCTACATGTATGTTTATGGCAGAATGTCCATCAGTTTCCACGGAGACACAATGCACACATTAGCAAACACTGACAAGTTTTAAGATTAAGTCTGAAAACACTTGAAAAAATCCGAAAGTGATTTAAAGAGCTCATTTTCATTTTCCTGTGATCAAGCCGAGCTTTCATGGTCCTGTTTAGGAGTTTGATTTTCAACAAAAAGGTGAGAGTGACTAACTGAACTAACTTGGCTAATGCTAGCTAGATTGTAACTGTAATGTTATTTGAGAGGGACTTGTTTAACAGCACAAATCAACTCACCTGTTGTAGTTCAGATAAGTCAGTTCTTTATGGTCAGATTGTGTTAAAACAAAACTCAAGTTAAAGTCTAACAGAGTAGTGCCTCCAATTAGCATGACACCCCCAGGGAATGTTGATGAAATCACCTACAAAATATGAATAGACTAGTTACTGTGGGTTACTGTGTGTTGCCATGTGTTGCTGTGTGTTACCGTGTGTTACCGTGGGTTGCCGTGTGTTGCCGTGGGTTGCAGTGGGTTGCCGTGGGTTACCGTGTTGCCTGTTCTGCAGGAGGATGCTGGTTCTACTCCTCACGGCTCTGGTCCTCCTGGTGTGTCTGGCTCTGCTGTCTTCCCTCTGTCTGCACTGTTACAAGAGACCCATGGGTATTAACCAGGACTAAATCAGAACTAAAGCAGAACTGAACCAGGACTAAACCAGAACTAAAGCAGAACTGAACCAGGACTTAAACCAGGACTGAACCGGGACTAAACCAGGACTAAAGCAGAACTGAACTAGGACTAAACCAGGACTTGAACCAGGACTAAACCAGGACTTGAACCAGGACTAAACCACAACTGAACCAGGATTAAACCAGGACTTAAACCAGGACTAAACCAGGACTAAACCAGGACTTAAACTAGGACTAAACCACGACTGAACCACGACTGAACCAGGTCCGAACCAAGGACCAAATAGGTACCAAAACAGGGACCGAAACTAAACCAGGTCTAAACCAGGTCCGAACCAGGTCCAAACCAGATCCAAACAGGACTAAACCAGGTCTAAACCAGGTCCAAGCCAGGTCCAAACCGGGTTTAAACCAGGCCCTAACCAGGTTTAATCCAAGACTGAACCAGGACTAAACCAGGACTGAACCAGGACTAAACCAGGACTGAACCAGGTCTAAACCAGTTCTAAACCAGGACTAAACCAGGACTAAACCAGGACTAAACCAGGACTAAACCAGGACTAAACCAGGACTAAACCAGCTCTAATGGTGGTTCTAATGTGTTTTGTTTTGTGTAGTTTCGATCCGTCAGACTCGAACGTCAGAGGACACGTACATCCCGTTAGTTTAAACTCCATTTTGTTTATTTATATGTGAAAATAAAACTTTAATAAACTGTTTCTGTTTTGTTTAAGGTCAACACAATTCCTGATGAACAGACCTAGTGAGTACTACTACTGCTACTGCTACTA
>KN476834.1:6946-22131 GCA_000787095.1 Periophthalmodon schlosseri | reverse complement strand
CTGAAGTTTCTTCTGCTGCGGTAGAGATGGAGCACATATATAGAGTGTATTTATATGAACAACAAAAGAGGCAATAATTTGCTAGATGTGGACAATTATTTTTCTGTTTTTAGGAGCCTATTTTACTCACATTTAATCTGGAGAAACAGCTTTTGCACATACAAAAATCTTTTTTTTATTGAAATAAAACTTTTATTTAGACAACACATTTCAGGATAAACACAGTCCCAGCTCAAATTTGGACCATTTGAATAAAATCTTAGCTTTCATCATCCCAGTGCAGTTATTGGACAAAATGAGTTTGTCAGATTGGCTTCCCAAATATAAATATGTATTTTTCGAATGGCTCTTTTAAACAGTGCAGTGTGCTGCGCTGTGGCCTAGGGGTTTGGTCGCAGCTCACACTGGGTTTCAGATTGCTGACAAATTAGGCCCATTGGCACAGCAAGCATGCAAACCTAAATCAATAAAAGAAAAAATTATGAAATAAAAGTCTAGACCCATTTAGCATACATATTTTTACAAATGACAAATGAATATCAACAAATCTATAAAACAATACAAACCTAATACAATTTAAAATATGCACATGCTTGTAGCGCCTACTGAGAACACATAATTCAGTTAGCCAAGGAGAACATGGCTCCTGTTTTGACTCTCAGGTTGGCTGGGCATTTCTGTGTGGAGTTTGCATGTTTCTGTCTATGTCTGGGTTCCCCCGGCCACTGTGGTGTCCCCCGTCAGCCTAAAACATGTACAGTAGGTCAAATCCTCCAGCTAAAGCAGTCCTGACCAAAACTAGCTCAAGATCTTGAAGATGGGTCCTGAGCGATGTACAGCAGTAGCTCACTGCTCCTGACAGGTTGCCTCAGTGGCACTGGTTGAAGGATGGGTCAAATGCAGAAACTGAATCTCTCTCACGAGAGATCAGTAAAGTGTACCTTACTTTATTTTGCCGTTGAAACCACATTGAAAAAACAAGCATCAAATAGAGTAGTAAGATGACTGTGAGAAGAGTTTGGTACATATGGAGACAGGGGAGAAAAGTGAACATAAAGCCAGTGAGATGGTGCAGAGCCAAACGGTCTGGGGTAAGGTTGAGAACAGAAGACTCCAGAGAAGGAGTGCTAATGAGAGAGGAGGGTCCTGAATGATCAAAGATGGAGGATCAGAGGTGGCTTTTGCCTGAGTGCTGCTAATTGGGTGGAGCTGAGGAGGTGAGCTGGAGATAAAGAGTGTTTCTCAATTCGCAGGATCCTTCCTCCATAGACCACTTTGTAGCACTCCTCTGGAGTCAGCTCCTCCGAAGCAGAGCCAAGTGTCCTGCTCGCACGGCCTGGAGAACATGTGGAACAGGCTTCTGAGGGAGCGACTGCGCCGTGTCACGTGACCAGCTCAAATGCGATAGCACTCAGAGTTTTAATAAAAATCAATGCTTCTACAAATGAAAAGTATTCAGAAGTGTCTTTATGTGAACTGTCAAACACGTGAATAATTTAGGCTGGTCATTAAAGGCTGATTCACACCTGAAAGTTCACCAACGTCTGGACTTTGAACGTACAAAGTGTTCTATTATTTTCACTCGTTCCCTGGACTTTTGCTTTCACACTACCTCCCTCAAATCCGAAATATTGGACTTTGCACTTTACTGCTTAAAGAAAGTTCGTACAATTTGCAGTGCATTGTGGGCAATTTGCAGTGTTCCGAGTGGAAGAGAAAATGGAATTATATGAATGTTTTGAAAGTAGCTCAGTTAAAAGTGCAAGCAGGTATGACTGACGACAACAGCAGGTTAAAGAAACATTTTGTCATTTTTGTTTTATTTATTTGTTTAAGGGGCGACAGTAGCTCAGTTAGGTTGTTTGCCCACTGAAGCGAAGGTGGGCGGTTCAAATCCCACTCTCGACGTAAGATATCATTGGTGGAGCGGTCAGATTCACTGACCCTCAGGTTGGCGGTGCGATTCCAGCTCCCACAGATGAATGCTGTTGTTGTGTCCTTGGGCAAGACACTTAACCCACCTTGCCCTCAGTGTCTGTGTACCCTGGTGTATGAATGTGTGTGTGACTGGGTGAGTGGTTCCTTGATGTAAAGCGCTTTGAGAGCCTTGAAGGTGGAAAAGTGTGACAATTTACTTTCATTTATTTATTGTGAAACATACTAATAATATTCCATAAAAACTTGCTTATTCTTAAAAAAACATTTAAGATTTCAAAAAATGTAATAAATCGCCAGGTGTCAAAATATCCCATTTGTATTCTTGTCTATTTTACATTGTAAGGATGTGCGATCAGTCAAACGTGGACAGCAGTCTCTAATGTGATGGATGGGGATTGCTGTTATTGTGAATTTCATTGTGTTTTATATTTTTTAAATAGCTTTTTATTGACCTATATTTTCCATCCTACAAGTTTAAATATAGGAGGAATTCTCTAGATCCATTATGCGTTTACTATAGCAATTTTACCAGTCGTGGATTGTAACAAAGTAAAAGTAGTAAAGTACTGCACGTAAGTAGAATTTTTAGGTATCTGTACTTTACTTAAGTCAATTTTATAGTGGATACTTTTACTTTTACTTCACTCCATTTGAGAGTAGGTATCAGAAACATTGTTTTCGAAAAGTTTTCAATATCTGAAGAACATTGTATGAAATGAAACTGGAGATTTGTTCCCTATCCATAACTAATAATTTAATGCCAATAATATCAATATGTTACTTAATTTAAACAGAGGGAGTAATATATTTTGTATTATGTTCAATTTAATTTAAAGCGAGACCTACACATTTTACCTTATTTCCTACCTGTATATAATTTTTAAATTGCATACCAGTGGTACTAGATAACACTTGTCACAGCCAGCTAAAATGCTTATCCCACTTTTAGTTTATCTGTCTAGCTGTGTCAGTTCAAACTGACTTTGCAGAAAAGTGAGCTGAGGCTAACACAGAGCTGATATAATAACTCAGAGTCGAAACAGCAGGTGGTGAAACATTGTTGAATAGTACTTTAATATTTTTGTCAAATAATGGAAATATAACAACACACTGCTTTTGTTTTTGTGATGCTTGTTAACAGCAGCTGGGTGCTAAAATAGAAAATGTCTGCTAGGCTCTCTGATGGAACAGGAGCTTTTTCTTGTTTGATGTCCAGTGTGCCTTTATGACTAGTGGTGGTTGTGCAGGATAGACTTTGTTCTGCTCTTTCTGATGTCTGGTGGACAACAGACTGTATTGGTATGTTATAAATTTGGTCAGTATTGGTTTTGCACACGGGAGGAGCTCGAAGTAGAGCTGCTGCTCCTCCACGTTGAGAGGAGCCAGGTGAGGTGCCTTCTGGACGTCTCACTGGGGAGGTGTTCCGGGCATTTTCCACCTGGAGGAGGCCCCAGGGAAGACACATTGGAGGGACTATGTCTCTCGGCTGGCCTGGGAACACCTTGGGGTCCCACCGGAGGAGCTGGAGGAAGTGTCTGAGGTGAGGGAAGTCTGGGAGTCCCTGCTTAAAATGGATGGATGGATTTTTTTTTTCATGTGATACTTTTACTTTTACTTGAGTAACTTTTTACCTCTGTAAGTAACAAAAGTGAGTACTTCATCCACCACTGATTTTTACTAGAGGGTTTATGGGTTACATTTACTTACTAACATTTCTGAACAGTTTCTAATAAGTAGTCACACACATCATATGTTTTACTTTCATTATTACAGAATACAATAGTAGTGAGTTTTGGCCACTCTTCTTTTATGTGTACATACCTCAGCAAGTACAATGTAACATTTTATTAAGATGTAATTACAAGTAGTTATAAACGTAGTGTATAATAAAGTGTGATAATGTTTGCTTTTTAAATTTTGAAGCCTATTCTTTGAAAATATGGTCTATTTTTCTGTCAGACTTTTTCAACACTATAAAAATAAATCACATAGTTTCTTTTCACTTTTACCTTATCATGCATTAGCATTACTCTGGCCTCGCTGAAAGTTATTAAAAGCACTTATAAACTAAATTTGGATGCACAACTATTTAAAATGAACTAGTTTTGTTTTTCATGTTTAGTAAAAATCAGGTACAGCGCCTTAAATTTTTGTGAGAAGAATTTTTAGCTTTTCATGGGTTTCAGATAAATAATTCCTTCCAGATTTGAAGGACTTTGTGAGAACCTTTCCCCATTGAAAAGATATGATATTTTGATTTGAATTGATTGCTATGACCCCTGTGAATACTCCACCCACCTCTGGATCTTAGTAAGAAAACCGTTATGCATCACAGTTCACTATTGTGTTCAAAACTGTCTGTCAGCATTAGAAGTTTGCCCAATAGCACCTGCTTTCTTTCTGAACAATTCATTTCATCCCAGCATGCCTCTTGCCGGCTCCAAAACAATACGTTCTCCATCATTTCCGTCTCTCCTCTTCCTCCTCCTCCTTTCTCTCATCTCATCTGTCCTCTGTTCTCAGTCGTCTAATTTTATTTTTCTAATTAATTCTCCTGATTCATTTGGGATGAAAGGGAGAAAGAGAGTCAGTGAAGTGTGTGTGTGTGTGAGAGAGAGAGAGACAGACAGAGAAAGAGAGGAGAGAGAGAGTAGCCATCTGCATTTCTCAGCTGCAGGGTCCTAAGCTTGAGTGCGTCTATGGAACAGAATTTGCAAAGATACGAAAAAAGATACAAAATATGATAAGGAGGTAAGATATATTTGACTCTCCTTCTATCCTGATGTGAACAGTTGGGGATCTGGCTGCCAATCTACAACAGCAGACACTCTGACCACTACCAAGTGTTCTATGCACACCACATTATCCAATAAGGTGTTGAAGTGTCTTGCTCAAAATTCGGATCAAACCGTGAACTTTCCAGTTATAAAACTTAGTGATTTTTTGTTTTACCTCAAGGACCTCAACAAATAATTATACCCTCATGACTGGGAATGCGTTGTAAAACTTTGAGAAAAAACAAATGTGACTGAAGGGTATTGAAACTTAAGGACTATCTGGATATACTCTGTAAAGAATGAACCAAGCAAGATCTAGCTCAGTTCAAATGCTGTAAATGCTACTAAACTGCACTTTCTTTGTGGTGGCACCTCCGGTTAAGCGGGAATCCCATTTATTTCAAAGGAAAATTTGGGAAAAGTTTTGCAGCTAAAATCTGATATAAAGTACCGTATTTTTCAGACTATAAGTCGCACTTTTTTTCATACTTCAGCCGGGGGTGCGACTTATACTCAGTCCCCCCGGCAGTAATGTACATATACTTCTGTGTCACCCACACAAACAATCTACACATCAAATGAAAGCTACAGCAGTCGTCTTTTCGAATATGCAAATCATTTTCACCTGCAATCACCACAGTGCTGACAGGAAAGCCATTTTTACAGAAAAGCAAAAAAATTAGATTTGGACATTATTGCACATTGCTGTAGAGCTGTAAAGTAGGGCCGTCGGATCGATAACAGGTTAAAGATAAAATGTCTGTTCTTGGTCTCGGATTTTGTAAAATAAATTTCCAGAAAAAATGCGACTTATAGTCCGGTGCGACTTATATATGTTTTTTTTCTTCATTATTATGCATTTTTTGCCTGGTGCGACTTATACTCTGGAGCAATGTATAGACCAGAAAATACGGGAGGTTGATTTGTGTAAAATGTTCAATGTTCATCTGGCTTGTAGTCCCTATAGAACTTATTTGCTGTCAAGATCGGCAGCCCCATGCAAAATTATACAACCCGAATGACAATGTCATATATATATATATATATATAACCTTCCCTCACCAAACACATGTTTGAAGCTTCCATGCTCTCACATGGAAATATAAAACATGATACAAACTGTACACAACAACTTGACAAAGTTGATGCAGTGTGCAGTAGTTTCATTAGTGGGATGCACACTGATTGTGTTGTGATAACGCTCTGAAGGGGAAGTGACTTAACTTGGGGAGTAAAGGGAGGTGAGATTCGGAGCGTCAAAATCAAAAGTGAAACTAAAATATGTTAATACATTGTTTTTGGCAAATATAGCGTTTTCAAAATAATAAAAGGTAACATGACGATCTAAATATGTTATGTGTTAGCAGTTAATACCACATAGAAGTAGAACACCCCTGTTTAACATGCAGATCCACCTGCGCTTCTTTGACTTCATTAGTGATATTAGCCTAGCGTGCACAGTAGCATTTTAGTGTGCACCTAATGCGTAGCAACAGGATTTACAGTAGATCTTAATGCATTAATTGTCTGTAGTAGAAGCATCGGCATCAAAGACATGGCGCTGTTTAAGATGCAGAGAGCCTTTGTCTCCTGGAAGGTCACCCCTCCCTCCTTTTCCCTCCACTCGCTCCTCGCACTCCGGCTAACTATGTGACAAGCTACTCCTGATGCTCCGTGACGTTTCAAAAGAAGACGAGAGTGTGAGTGGAGTATGCAAGTAAGTTGCGGAGGAGTTGAGATTAGATGAAAATTGGGTGTAGAATGTATAAAATTTGGAAAAAGGGTAACTATGGGTTATGAGAGGTGATGTCACTATTCAACCAAGTGGATTCTTTATTTTGCAGCTACTCACCATTGCAGTTCCACTGACCAAAAGTGGGTTGATCACTGTTTCTCAAACTGTGGTACGCAAGCTCCTTCAGGTGGTATTTGGACAGTTCTTCAGTTTGTGGGTTTGCCAAATTTAGAGTTCATTTTATCCACTTTTTTGTCCTCCTTTTGATACTTTCTTGTTGAGAACTACAGTGGAAACAAAGTAGTCCACTTTTAGACCTGGTTTAGCCCTAGATTAGACCTGGGAGTCAAGTTATATTAGAATCATTGGAGTAGAAAATTTTACTCAGATAAGATTTATATTACTTTAAAGGTGCACTGTGTAACTTTTCTAGTGGAGGGTCCGTGCACCACCTTCCATAGAGATGCTATTGCTTTGCCTTGAACGTTCCACAATTTGGCATCAAACATGTTAAAAAGCATGCATTCTTACAATGAGCGGGCCAGCCTCTCCACAGATCTGACGGGTAACTTGGCCTGGTGGTACAGCTGTCTCAAAATAAAATTACTTGAATAGGCTATTTGTAAAAAGCACAAAAGCTCATTACTACAATCACTGGCATGAACTGAAAGAAGTGGTCACATTTTTATACAGCACTTTTCCACCTTCGAGGCACTCAGCGCTTTACATCAAGAAAGCACTCACCCATTCACACAGCAGTGTACACCGACGGGGAAGGGTGAGGTGGGTTAAGTGTCTTACCCAGGGACACAACTACAGCATTCATCTGTGGAGCTGGAGTCGCACCGCCACCTGACCTCTCAACCAGTGATGTTTAAGTCAAGTGCGGGATTTGAACCGCCGACCTTTGGCTCAGTGGACAAACACTCCAGTTGAGCTACTGTTTCCCTTAAGATGACTGATAAACTGCTATACGGTTTTATGCCAGATGCCCTACCTGACCTGCAGTATGGTAGGAGAGGAGGTGCGATGAGGTGTGGTCCCATGGAAAGTTGTGCTGGCTACATTCCCATTCCAACCTGAAAGTTAAGGAGCAATGATAATAAATTTTGTTCTTATTAGCAGTAAAATGTGAACGTGTAATAACTTAATACTTGGTGTATGGTCCATCTGTTTAACTGGCCAATAACTTAGCAAGTCTTTATTGAACATAAAATACTTTAGATAATAAAGAAAGAGCGGAGTCCATGATAATTTTGACTTTGATCACCCTATAGGATCAAACGCCATGAAAATAGTCAAACTTCAATTAAAGGGTCGCTATGTAACTTTTCAGCTGGAGGATCCACCATCTACTTGGCATATTGGTTGAAATGTTTCACAGGATGGCATTAAACTTGCCTATCTCCATGAAGACAAGCAGGTGACACGTGACACTACCAAGACAGGTTACAGGTCAGAACTGTGGAGATGCAAGCCTGTTCAAGTAAGAAAAAATGTTGAAAGTTGAATGTGAATAAATGCAAAATAAATTGAATACCAGGGAAAGTCCTAACATCTCCATGGAGACAAGCAGATGGCGAACCCTCAGTCACAAAAGTTACATAGTGTATCTTGAAAATACCACCAATGGAAAATGTAAAAAATTACAGCAAGGAAAAGAAAGAAATGTGCAATTCCCAGAGACTGCCTGTTAGATTCATTTACTTAAGTAATCATCCAGAAAGACACTCCTGAACAGGATCTTTCAATTCAGTGCTTATTGTAAGATTGTAGTCGAGAGAAACCATAAAAATATGAGCAGCCATGTTAGCGTTAGCATGTTGAATTATTCATGTTTAGATGTGCCTGCCTTGTTGTTTTCTTTAGAAGAGAAGACACTCATGAACACCACCTGGAGGGACTAAATAATTAAAGCTGGTAGAAACATTTCCACATTTACCAGAAGGTAAAGTGCACCGGTCAGACAGGTGCACCGGTCAGCCAGGTGCACCGGTCAGACAGGTGCACCGGTCAGACAGGTGCACCGGTCAGACAGGTGCTCTTATAATACAGCCTCATGTGTCCCAAATGTCCCCTTAAACACAACCCTGCGTTAGAACAGTGCACTCACATTCACCTTTCACGGATCAAAACCACATCTTTTCTGAAAAAAACGTCCTGTATTTCCCTGAAGCGAAATGTTTCTCCTCACATGTGCCATAGTCCTGTTATTCCGCTAACACTGTCGCTTCATAAACACACAGGTCACAGACTATGGCTATTTGATTTTCGTTTTTAATTGGGAAATCCAAATTCAAAAATGGCTATTTCCATTCCCGAATCTCAAAATAAAAAAACGGAAAACAATCTGATAATTATTTTGGGTTTAAAAACTTGAAAAACGAAAAGCGAGTCCCTGTGGTGAAGTTGTTCGGAAATTGGATGTTTGTTTTTACCCATGTTGTGCCCTGTTACCCCTGTTTGAAAGTGAGCGGGGTTCACTGCTCGAGGCTGCTAGACAGAACGCTGCACTGCCTCTGTGGCTTAGCAGGACTCAATCCTACTACTAACAATGCATTATGTTGACGTGTCCTTGAGCAAAACACTTTACATAATAGGTAGTAAATGTTTAATTACTGATGTGTGTAGTAGCTTGTTGTTAGCTGAGTAGGGCACTGGCTGGAGCGGATGACTGCGTAAAGGGCCACTTGTCTGTGAATGAGTCTTTGATAGCGAGGGCTTGAGCGCATAAAGACGATCACTGACCCACATTTGGCACACATGTCCAAAACCGGCTGTCTGCACGGAGAACTGAATCAGCAAGATATACTCGCAAATACTGCTCTAATCTGCTCTATTTTCTATAATCCACACGCCTTCATGCTTCCTGGAATATACAGTAAGTACGTGAGGCAAGACGCTGAAGGATGTCAAGGAGTGTTATGTAAATAGTCATTTTCAAAGATTTTTGTAGGTACATTTTATAAATACAGTATTCAAAAAAATGAAAGATTGGTTATACCAGGGGTGTCCAAACTACGGCCCGAGGGCCAAATGCGGCCCTCAGACCAATTTTTATTGACCCTCAGGCCTTCAGTTGAACTGGCCCAATTGATCATAATCAGTACTTTTTACGGCAAAATTGAGTAATCCTACCACTTTAACCTAAATAACATCACATTGCATTGTCATAAAATTAATGTTTCAAGCCTTATTTAAAGTATGATGTCAAAACTATGTTAAATGCACCATCTGAATTATCCATTGTATTGACCACTGGTCTGTGGCCATCCGTGTCGAATATTTTTCAAGATATGGCCCTCGGTGAAAAGAGTTTGGGCCCCCCTGGGTTATAAAGCCCCACTGTAGAAGAGTGATTAACTGCTGCCGGACGACCTGCGCAGTTATACACAAATAATGCAGGGCAGTTAGCCTTAGAATTCTCACTGACCATGGTATAAGCTACATTTTACCTACTGTGCATGTTTTGGGTTAATGGGGGAGAAAAAACACCTAGACACAGGGAGAAACATGCTAACTCTGCACAGAAACGTCCGGGTCAACCCAGAACCTTCTCGCTGTGAGGCCAGAGTGTTAGCCATTGTGCCACTGTGACAATAAAACTTCATAACTGGGACATCGTCTGGTGGTTGCATTACAGATTCATTATATAAAAGGCCTTCGGTTGGACGAGAACCATAAGGAAGCAGTCATCAGGGACAAACAGTTTTCTCCAATCAGAGTGGTTTGATGAGAACCATGTGGAACCAAGTGCCTGTTATTATCCCAGACAGTTGTTTCTCTGTCATGCATCGGAGAAGGGAGAGGATTAATACATCATTCTGCAACATGCTCTTCAGTCGTGGCCTTTAAAGTCCACATGACAGATTGTCATGTTTTGTTTTTTTTGTAATTATGACTCGGTTTGGTGGGATAGCATCTGTGGGAAATATTTACAATAGTTTTACATCAGTTAAGTGGCAGTTTGTGGGGAAAAAATCTGTGAAGAAAGGTTAAAAAAATACAGGAAGTAATGGTGAGTTCTAAAAAGGAATCCTTCTACCCCTCCTCATTTTCTGGCAGTTCTTCATTCAAACTTCATTTAAATACTTCTTTATTTTTTATCAGTTAAATTAGAACTATTGTGCAATCTAGACAAGTTTTGGCCCTTGTTAACATTATGGTTGCTAGGTAATAGCTATGGAATTACCTCTAAACCCGTCATCAGCTGCCCGTGTTTAACCAGGAAGTGAAATTATAAACTTCACCAAATAAAAAAAAAGAAAGGAAAAAAAATAATAAGAAAGATTTTAGTTAAATCTTAAATATCAGGATATATGGTCTGAGTAGTCTAACCTGCCATATGCACTTTAATGATAAAAGGCAAGCTTACTCTATAAACAACCCCCCAAATGTGTGTACTCACATAGTAACACATTCCTCCTTTAGCTTATCTGATCCCATCTTAAACCTCTCCCTGTGCACCTTAAGGCGCCCAGCGTGAACAGCATGTGCGTGTCACCACAGCTCTGTCAGAGATGGTGACAGCCCACGACAGCAGACTGACGGGGATAGGAAAAAAACATATATTTGTATGTAATCAGGGGTAGAATGTGCCCGCAGGTGTCTCTTGTCTCTGCTGCCATTCTCGTCTATGGAGAGGGCCCCTGTATTGATTGAGCCTGACATTAAACCGGTGGTATCTAGGTGGGCAGAGCGCGGACTGATGCAGAGATGCACAAGTGTCCAACTGAGAGCGAGATGGGTGTAGTCAGGTTTAAAAAGAAATGAAAATAGGATGGTAAATGTGCTTTTTATCGAGCTTTCAGGCAAAAGAAAAATTCAGTTCTGTCAAGTGGACAAGGTTTTTGTCCAGCTGACAGGATTGGATCATACCTGCACTGAAACAAATGGTCCGAGAGGGGTTGTTCAAATTGCAAACACAAATTTTACAACAATAACATGACTTTTTTATGATTCTCTGTCCAACATGTTTAAGTTTTACAGGCGTCGCTAGTTTGGAAAGACACGTGTAAACTATACGTGATATTTAAGGGACTTTAGAAATTGTAAGCCTGGGCTTTCTAAAGGGTGAATAAAAAATAGATTTAGACTGTTGTGATAAGGCCAAAGAGGCCACACAGACTCACAGGTTATGGAGACATTTTCTACCATTGCTCATTGACATGTTACACCTCAGGGTTTCATTGATAAACGTGGACTTTACATGATGAAGAAAGAGATTTTTACTTGTTTTTTTTTCTGCACCTAGTTAGTTTGCAGGTAGGTTTGGTTGGACAACCATAGATCAAGCTCTTAAGCAGAGTTCAAACAAGGTACAGACACAGACATAATCAAATCTCCCATGCTTAAATTCACTTTCACATACCAGCTCCCTCAGCCAATCCAAAACACACCCCTCCCCCTCCCCTCTCTCACTCCAAAACTGCTGCACACACACATATAGTGCAAACAGCCAGATGTTGCGCCGCAGACTCCTCAGCTGCTCCACTTTCTCTGTACCGAATGCATGGTTTACAGTGCCCCCGATAGGCCAGAGGAGGTAGCGCGTCTATAAGGTCATGCATCTGCAGCAGTACGGCAGCAGCACTCGTGATCACCCCACTGCGAGACGATGACGCAATGATCCCAGACGGTACAGAAAACAACATGGGATATAGAGTAGTAGATAATAACAATACACATTTAAAATGCATATGGAAGGTAAGATTACTCATTTCACCAAAACAAAATGAACTTAATTGTATATAAGAACTATTTTTTATATTTTGGTGAAGTTTTATCATTTTACTTCCTGGTTGGACATAGACAGCAGATATAACGTACTTAGCGGTAATTCCATAACTTTAACCTAGCAACCTTAATGTAAACAACAAGGGCCAACGCTTGTCTAAATTACACAATAGTTATGATTAGACTAATACAAATAAATAACATCTATATTGTGTTAAATTAATGTTTAAACTGTCAGAAAAATGCCTTCCTTTCGGTAAATAGTCCCTGAATTTTGGATGGAATTTTCCTCTCAACTTTTTTTTTTTTTTTTTTTCGCACAAATGGCCACTTAACTGATGTAAAACTATGATCTCAAATTTTTTTTTTTTTTTTTTCGCACAAATGGCCACTTAACTGATGTAAAACTATGATAAATATTTGCCACAGGTGCTATCCCACCAAAGCAAAGTAATAATTACAAAAACATGCACTTTAAGCTTTTAAGTTTGTATCATTGTAAACAAGATGTAAACAGATTAAGTATGATCTACTAAAGTATGAAATAAGACACAATATTAAGTCTTGGAAGTACATTTATAAATAGACAAGAAATATGACTGATAAAAATTATTATTTTTATGATTTTTTGCATACAAAAGTCCATGCAGATTGGTGGATTTACAGTGATTCGTCAGGCTTAAAACGACTCGTTTGGAAAATGTTATAAATCCTGTCAGATCAAATTGTGGCAATGCAAAGCACTTCCACAGTGATATTTGAGCCTGACTGTTAAGAACATGTAGGACCTCCTCAAAGGCACTCGTCATGTCTTCAGACATCTGACCATTTCACATGTAGAGAAACAAATTCAATGCTAAGCTAATTCAGTGTTACAACAACAAAAACACATATTTATGTGTATAATTTAAAACTGCAAATCTATTTGCAACATTCCTAAAAAGTAACATAGATGTAGCCTATGTCATATCAATGGGTTTCAGAATGATGAGAAATCAGGAGAGTTTCTGTAGTGATTAACAATTTAAAACTAAATATTAAATCTTTTGAACTGGAAAAAAAGAACTCTTCAAAATGTTTTATTTATTTTATTGTATTTATTTATTTGCATTGATAGACCATTTACTTCTAGATACTTGGCACCTGATCGTCCTCATTGCAGGATAGGGCCAATTTCTTGCATGCCTTTATCTGCATATATATGCTTCTGTGTTGTGAATGTTGTTTTTTTGCCAACTAATATCACACAGTGTAATCAGCTCTGATTTCACATGGATTTGAGGCCGGCAGCTCTATATTAGTTTTATCAAATTTCTGTGGCTTAGGGTCGTCAAGACACATGCTGTTACTTCATCAGTGTGTTTTGTGTCATTCACACATGTTTGAGTAACATAAGTGAACTACCACCTTGTGATGTCATGAAGTGGTAGTTTTCAAATAAACAGCTACCTTTCACCTTTTATAGAGTAGAGATGGGCAATGCAGGGCTGAAATTATCTAAATGGTTTTAGTGAAGGTGTATGGAGTTTAAAAACACACTGGAGCACTTCCTGTATTATCACGTGACATCACAAGGTGGAGTGTTTTCTGTCTGAGAGAAGAACTCACATGGACTATGCAGGGTTTGTGTGTTAAACTAACCTGGCTTGCCCAGATTGATATGTGTATCCCTCTGAATAGAGTTCTACACATCAGTCTGGGATGGCGCTCGCTGGAAGCATTCGGAACCAATGATCAGAGCGTTCAAACAAATACTTCACGTTGATTGGTCAAAGCGTCGCAACAGCGGAACAAGCCGAAAAATCAAACTTTAGTTAAATCCAGATGTGAGAAAAGCACATGTCTTACCCATCCACAAATGCACAAAGCGCTTCCCTCCTTTTCAAAAACAAAATAGTATTTCCACTAAAATAGGCTGAAGTGCAAATGATTCAGCTCAAGAGTTTGTGAACTTACAAAAACTGCGAGAATTCATCTTGTTGGCAAGGCTAGTGTTAAACGTATGTGAATTAAACAAAACATAACTCTGGGTATGTTTTTCAGAAAATGGGCCCCTTAATGAGAAGAGACTGTTTTTAATCCACGAACGCAAATCTCATAACGAGCTAAAAACTGATTTAATACTGATATTTGGGCAGTGCATGCTTCCTTTAGTTTACATTTGTTTACATTAGCAACTAGAACCAATATGGCAGCGGGTGGCGAAAAACGATTGCTTTACAAACTCGCCAAATACATAAACAATATAAACGACAACTTAAAAACACATGAACCACAGCACGTACCAAATACGCCCTTTGAAGCCTTTGTTGTGATAAGAAACATTCTTGCTGATACGATTCCCCTTTAACTTGGTTGGCGTCTTACAAACCCAAGCTTATCGAGTCCATGTGTACGAATGAAAATGTAAATGACACAGTCTACAGATATAACAGATATTATACTTCACCTTATAACTCACTCAGAGACACATCAGGGCACACAGCTAGCATGGCGCGCATATCCGGACAGAAGAATGAATGGGCCTGACTCTCCCTGGACCGTTTTCCAATCACTCTTTATCATCTATGCCTTCAGTTATCCGAGCGCTCACGAGGGCCCCCCTGATGTATGGTGTGTGTGGACGTATGACGTGTGTGTGTGTGTGAGAGAGAGAGGAGAGAGGAGAGGAGAGGGAAGAGAGAGGGCGGGTAGAAGAGAGAGGGAACGACAGAGAGGGAGGAGAGAGAGAGGAGGGGGAGCTAGGGGGAAAGAGAGGAGGGGGATAGAGAGACGGAAGTGTGAGAGAAGAGAGAATGAGGGGCAGAGAAAGAGAGAGAGAGGGAAGAGAGAGGTAAATTGAGAGCGAGAGAGAGGGAAGAGAGAGGAAGGAGAGAGAGGGAGGAGAAAGAGAGAAAGAGAAGAGAAAAGGAAGGGGAGAGAGAGGGAGAAGAGAAAGAGGAAGGGGAGCTAGGGGGAAAGCGAGAGGGAAGAGAGAGAAGAGAGGAGGAGGGGGGGGG
>JACM01028437.1:0-20925 GCA_000787095.1 Periophthalmodon schlosseri | reverse complement strand
AGTAATCTGACGAGAACTGAAGAAGTGAGTTGGATGAGCAGCGAAAAGTCTTCACTCCTACAACTTTTTGTCCAGTTGACAGATTTAACTTAGGCTTTTATTATTCATTCACACATTTTTGAGTAATCCTTTATTATTAGTCTGTCTACATCCCCCAAAGCTCAAAATGTTCTATTCTGGTAGTTTTTCAAGAGCTTAACAGCTACCTTTTACATTTGATTGGAAATTATCCAACAAATGATTATAGTGAAGGTGTACCGAGTTTAAAAACAGTGTAGTGCATCCTGTATCGCCACATAACATCACAAGGTGGAACAAAGTGTTTTCTGTTTGAGAGGAACTCAGCCTAAATATGCAGGTTTTTTATGTGAAATATGTGAATGAAACAAAATACAACTCCAGGTATGTTTTTGATGAGAAAACAGCATTACAACATAGAGCAGAAAATAGTGCAATATAGGCCCTTTAAATACTTACAGCTATGAAACTGCTGTCAGAATCCCTGTCCTTTATTTCTACATTCCCCAGATGAAGAATAGCAGCCAGCACCTGAAACAGGCCCATCTGATATGATTCATTTATCCCTGTAAATCAACAAAAACATGACTGGTGAAACCAACACAATAATGTTCGATCGTTTTAACTAATGTGCATAAACTTATGAGCTTTCCTTTTTCCATTGTTTAGTTTACAAAATAAATATTTGTTGTGTTTTACCTAATAGTGTAAAGGCATTCCGTGTAGTACTGAGCTCCTTGGTGTCATCCACACCATCAATAACAGGATTACGTCCTTGCCTGGTGTACAGAAAATCATTTGCGTGTCCTGGATGAAAAAAGATTAAAATACAGATTGCATGACTGTTTAAATGAAATTCAAGAGCAGGGTCAATTTGGCCTGTATGCCTACAAAGAAAAACAATAAATAAATAAATAAAATTTAACAACAACAAGTAATTAAACAGTAGTCCACAATTTTCTGATTTTACCACACTTAAAAATGATGGCCTGTCACCTAGCAACAATCCGCTTCAATGTACATGACACTTCTCTACTGAAAGAGCCAGGAAGTCAGCGGGAAAGGAAGGGACAACAGCTGCCCATCTGAGAGAGTGAATATGCACCAGAGAAAAGAGGCCAACAGAGCAGCCATGGCAGAGCAGTGGGCAGGTGCAGAGCCCACAATGGGGGCAGAGTCAGGGTCTGTAGAACCCCATGTGATCTAATGCTACTACTGAGTTAACTTAGCTCAGTGTGAGGCAGCGCTTTTGACTCCTCATCAAAAGCCATGGGAATATGGAAACTGAAAAATAATGTAACCGTTTCATTGCATTTGGCTAAGTAGCAAACATCTAGACTTACCTAATTTCAATACTTTTAACTCGGGCAGATGAGCAGAGGCACAGAGCTGGTAGAAGATGTGGTAATTTCTTTCCTCATCAGCCTAAAGCAAATGCACACAATGAGAACAATGCAGCATAGAAAAAGTCATATGGCACCAATTTCAACATCAGGAAGAACAAGAGAAACAGCAGGCAAAGTACTGTCTTGCTCAGGGGCACATCAACAGATGAAATAGAGTGGTTGAATTGAGATTGTGATTGTGTGTGTGTGTGTGTGTGTGTGTGTGTGAAACACACACACACACACAAAAAAAATAATAATAATATGTGAAAAACACACACACACACACAAAAAAAATAATAATAATAATAAACATGTATTTTAAACACAAGCAAAAGTAATAGGGCTGCACAATTAAAAATAAATAAATATGTGATTTTTTTTTATGACTTACTTTTTGGTAGCAGTGAGATTAGATTTGCAATATATGTTTAAAAAGTAGGATTCTGTTCAGAGAGCACAATGTAAACAACTCCAAAAGCACTAACATTTGAGAGAAGACTGAAATATGAACTGATAAACTAATCCAAAGAAAATAACATGTTTGTAGAGCAAGAAGGTACAACAAGAATTTTCATTAAAAAGGCAGGATATTTGCAATTTTGGTTCGATTACTATTAATTGTGCAGCCCTAAAAGGAATCAAGCATAAAATGTGTATAAAATCCTTAGAAATAGGTAAATGAGTAGTGGTTTCACTTGTAATCTCCGGGCTCTGCTCTGGCGTTACTGTGCCTGAATACAGACAGCAAACACACAAAGGTGTGCACCTGCCCACACCTACAAAGAGGTGGCACTAGGCATGAGAAAAATGTAGATAGGGAAGTCGCCTGGCGTTTCCTGTAACATCCTCATTCCTCAAGAGCAACTGCATTGTGTGCACTTGCTCTTTCTCCAGAAATAAATTTGAATGAAATGAGACAAGACAACCTTAACCTTAACAAGAACCTGGTGGATAATAAGGAGCATAAGTGTATTGATGTGCACTGTAAAGAGGTAGACTGCTTTGTTTTCTGCTACTTGTCTGTGTAAAGCAAGCTATTACTGCCACATAGTTCTGCAGCTCTAAAGGAAACCAAGAACACACTCATAGCTGAAGTATTAGTAAAAGCTCGTTCACTGAGGCTTATGGCCAGGTCATTGGACAAGTATTGTTTATAAAAAATAAAAATAAAATAATAAAGGCAACAGTTCAAAAAAGTGCACAGAAGTATCAAATACGGTGTACTCACCTGGAACACAACTCGTGATTTTTCTAGAAGATATGTTCTCATGTTGGCACCTATAATGCGGTAGCGGTTGTCAAAGCCAATTTCAATATATTTCCCAAATCGACTACTGTTGTCATTTCTGGTGGTCTTCGCATTTCCAATGGCCTATAAAACAAATTTAATAAGATGACTACAGAGTGTAATTAGGCTACAAAGTCTGATACATACATGTTACAGTAGTTTAATGACAAGAATGGCTAGCAGCAAATTTTCTCACAGTAAATCAGCAGAAAATGCTGTTAACAAAGCTGCTGTGTAGTGAACTCTTTGAGATGTAGAGTACAATGTAGCCAACTACCGGTAATTTGTATTTATGGAGAGAACATAATAAATGCAAAACTGCCTGTTTGATATTCTGGTCAGAGCTTTAATTATATACAAGACTATTAAGAGACTGAACTGATGTAGACCCAGAATGTTCATACAAAGTTGTTCAGTAGTGACTTGCAGGATAAATAACAGTTACATAACACAAGTGTATGTTTTGAAAAAAAAGAAAAGCCATTTTCAGTCTCTTTCAGTTAGTTTATTGCACATCGACATAAAACGATCAGTATCAGAACTGTAAAAGCTGGATTGGTGCAACCCTATGTGAAAGGTCTTAATAATTAAAATAACATCATTGCTGCAAGGGAAAGCATGATTCTATTCCTCTTTGCAGCTGGCTCATGATTGGTCTGGATGAATACAGTGACTGGAAGAAGAGATGGAAATAAAGGGTGGGGGTGGAGAGAGTATGATGAAGGCATTTAAAGAGCTGAAAAACCAATGAAAAGAAATACAAACATAAAACTAAGATGTAAAACAGAAAACTACCCTGCAGCCGGATATCATAAGTGGTGAACGCTAATGGAAAAGCTTGAATTGAGTGCGCTTATAACATCACTAAACAAATGGCATGAACACCATAAACTTAAAAGGTTTACACTGTAACTTCTCTAGTAAGTGTATGCTACCAGCTTGTCTCCATGCAGATGTTACTGCTTCGGCTGTAATGTTCCACAGAAAAGTGCACCTTTAAATTCACAACAAACATTCAATAAACACATTTCAAAAACACAACCTGTAGTTTTGTGCTTACAGCTATTAATCCCTGTTTGATACTGTGTCCATGTTAGCACTCACCTCCATGATGGGGTTTGAGGCTAGTACTTTCTCCTCAATGTTGGCTTCACTGGCTGAGCCACTGACTGTAGCAAAGTATCTCATTGCGTATTTGGCAGACACAGTCTTTCCAGCTCCAGATTCACCGCTCACAATGATCGACTGGTTTCGCTCATCCCTAACCATAATATAACAAAAGAATGGGTGAAAAAGTCACAAATCTGAATATTTTATAGAAAACACCACCTGTAGTTTTACAATTAAAGATGCATTTTGCAAACAGCAAAATGCATCTTTAATTGTGAATTTCTTATATTTTATTTAACCACAGTTAAAATTTAATAAAACCCTACACAATAATATTATAACATAATCATCAAGTGAAACAGTGGACTCAGTTGACAGAATTTATATTGACAAAAATTAATATCTAAAGCAATATATTTGGCAATCCAACAGAAATGGGTTAAAAGACACCTTAACATATATTACATCGAGTTTCACATCTGTATTGTGACAACACTACTGTATACCGTTGTTTTGAAAGTTTTTTTTGACAATATTGGCAATATTAATGATAATTCAATATAGTGCCCGTCTAAAATATTAATAGGGATTTATTGAGGCAATAGAGATACTGGGAACACCACCATAGGGTTATTTCTGGTTTAGCTTTGACCTACAAATGCCAAACATAGAAAGAAGTGACTGGTCTACTCAGGTGACACTGGCACACACACAAACCTGGCCATCTGTTTATAAGCCTCCTCAGCCACAGCGAAGATATGAGGGTCCATGTCTCCCATGTTCTGACCGCTGTACGCATTGATGATGTCCGTGCTGTAGATCGGCAGGTTCTCATATGGGTTAATGGCCACCAAAACAATTCCTGCAACATGCAAAGGAAAGTGTTTTATGAATATTTTGTTGGTAAATATTTCAGATTAAGTGAGTATCTTACCGCAGTACGTGTAGATGAGCTTGGAATCGATGAAGCGGACTTTAAGGTTGTGAAGAACAGCCGGTTCGTGGAGGTAGCTGAGTGCCGTGAGGTCATTCTCACCAACCAGGATGTCAGGGTTACGCAGATGAGGCAGGTTCTTTGTTTTTGGGTCCAACTTGTGTTCAAGTTTCTAAAAACACCAGGATAATAAATACTGATGAGCAAAATTAGGGATGGGACAAGACACAATTCCCAGAAAAGATTAAACAAGACACGAGATTGGGTCCACAAGAACAAAACAAGATTTTGACAACATTTTTAATAAATAAACAAACTGTGCAGTTGAGGTCACAATTTTGACCTTACAATTTTATTTTATATTTTTGCTTTTTGGAACTTCGGCATGTAACTCAGCAAAGTTCACAAATGTAAACACATGAAGAAAAATAAATTGCATGTGTACACAATCCTGTGGCAATTTAACTTGTGTCACAATGTCTTGTTCAAACCCTAAATCCCAACAATATAGACAAGTTGAATAAATTCCAGTTACAGCTCATTAACTCACCATATCATTTACAGGAGACATACTGGCCTAATTACAACAAAGGTCTTCCCCAAAACTTGAAAACAATCCATCAAAAGAGCCCATAGTGAATGCATCTCCTTTGGTCTCCTCTCTCCAGTGCTCTCTGACTGTCTAAGGAGTCGAAGAGTTATGTCCTCTGATGTCCAGCCCCATGTAGGACTAGGGCATTTCAAACATAATGCACAAAAATGTCATGAGACCATCCATTCATCTTCAGTGGATCTTTCACTACATCTTTAACTTGATTTAATCATTTAGTCGTGTTCCATCTTGACCTTTGGCCTGTATTATGTATACAATGTTTTGAACCTTCAAATCGATTGCACAGTATTAGTGTGAAAAACATATTTGCTGGGGTTGTAACATTTTTTTTAGTCTGGCTACAATATGACAAACTAAGGAAATGTGAAATTGTAAGAATCCTTTTCTGAATTTTAGTTATGTGTTGAAATGTATAGATGAAATGGACAACATAACTATGCACATATCAACATACATAAGTCTGCAAAACATTTAAAGACATCCTGTTTTTGTCCAAATACTTAATAAACTAAAAAATCCAAATACTTAATAAACTAAAAAAATAAATAAATTTTATATTTTTTAATAGGAAAATTGATCTAAAACAGCGACCACTGACTTCCTGTTAAAAATGCAGATTGCAGTTGTCATAGTGAAATATCAATAGCCACTAATGACATGTGTGAGTGTTTTGTGTGTGATGCAGCTGGAGAGAACCGATAGAAGCCCTGTGACAGGTCTCTGTTCCTCACCGTTCCATCCTCCAACATGAGCTGAAGGGATTGGTCTCCATTGTTGTAATCCTTCACCAGCTCAGCAGACTTCCACACCTCCTCCACATCGGGGATCCACACCCGGGCACACTGAAAAAGGGGGACAGAAAAGTTACATTTATTTAATTTATATTTATGATGGTTGTCATGGTAACTTCCTGATCCATGTACAATGAGAAATCCGCGGCTCCATTCTGTTCTCATGGCTTTAACGGTAAGTTATGAAAACAAGTAGTAGCTTATGAGATATGCGGTTGTGTGTAAAAAGTGTGGTTTGACTTGCCCTCAGAGACACAATGGATACTATCCATGGACTGCTTTAGTCCATCATTGACTTGGAGCTGGAGGGAATCAGCTGATCGCAGACTGAGGGAAAAACAACACCGATGAACACTGACAGTCACATGGCAGGAGGAATGCAGGGCTGGGAGTGGATGACCGTCTGCAGACAGACGCACTGGTCATATACAGCGGAGGAGAGATCAGGGTTAATGCAAAGTCACAACTAAGGAGAGTGATGTGACCTTAAAAACCCCACTGAAGAGAAAGTTTACCACCCTGTTTAATGATAACAATGAATTAGGCTAGACTTATTACAATCAAACTAAAGTTAAACTAAGCAGGGGAGTCTAATGCCATAAATATTGCTGGAAATTGTTTAATATTTTAACACATGTAATTTCAGACAGCAAAATGTGCCCAACAAATTGCTATTTGTTTTGTTGCCACAATAGAAAAATATTTCAAACTCAATTTTGATAGGCCTGATAGTCAAACCTGATACCAATTTTGATAACATGATGACAATAACATTACAGCACATTGTTTTAGAGAACTGAATGTAATTTTGAACACAACAATAGCAGTTTAATGTTGTGTCGTCTTATACTGGTTCTGATATAGGTCAGGACCATTCTAAAATTATTCAGGAAATGTCCTATTCAAGTGTTTTTATCAGTAGCATTGCAGTAGCTCAAATTATTATCAGTTATTAATTTCAATAATAATTTTAGTTTTGATTAGTATCTGGGTATTGATACATTTGACAGCTGTAGTTCCTACTCCATAAACAGCACATGTTCCAATCTCAAATCTAAACCTTAGAATTATGTACACTACAGTGTACACTACACTATAGTCTTTAGATCTGAGACACAAACAAAAAAGATGTTTAGCACCAATTTCATGGCGTCTTTTGGCCGTGTTACATAAATGGCAATGAACTTTTTCCAGATACAAGAAAAGGGAGCTCTTTGTTCAACAGGTCAATGAGAAAGGAACTGGTGGTTTTGGTCAGCTGCCTCACTATGGATCATCTGAATCATGACAGCATGGTTACACAAACAGTACGTCTGCTTCCACCCGCCTGTTTGTCTCAGCTTTAGGAATGCCAGCATGGCCTCTGATAAAAGTACAGCGAAGGTAAAGTTTCAAAGTATGGCATTAAACAAGGCTATTGCCACAGTGACAAGCAGATGGTTCCTGTTCCCCCAAGGCCACAGGTCGGCTCTGTGGAAACCACTTACTACAGTAATAAACTGTTTTGGGGACAACCAGTGATACAAATATGTACCAATGTTTTGAAAGCTGAATGGAACAAAACATCCCTATTTGATTTTCTTTAATAAATAAAAAAGAGGCCAACTACATGACTGTAATACACAATATATATATTTTTATGTATGCGTAAATGGAAGAATTTGGCTCATTATAATGAAAGCCCCATTCATCCCATAGGTCCTTTTGACCTGTATGCCCTGGTGATACTAGTACAACCTTGGAACCAGTGATGATCTCAGGTTCCACAATATTACTATTACCTTACTATTACCTTCCATTAATAAGCAACACCACAAAAACTGAACTGTCTACAACAGCCACTACAATAATCTACTCTAGACTGGGTGATAAATGATAAAAAAATGCATAAATTATCATTCTTTTCCTCATATTGATCAATCTTAGATTTCAATTTCATTTAGTCACAAAATGAAAATGGCTCTTAGTATTGATTTCATGAACATAAACAGTACAAACTTTTATTCTGTGCTATTTAACACAAAAATAGTCAAATTTCTTCCTCCAAAGTCTGAACTCTTCTCTAAAACACATGCTTTTATGGACAGAGGATTGGTTGTGGACCTCTCCATTAAAAAAAACCCCAACCATATCATTGATTAGACATGACTGAATCGCGATCTCTCAATCTTTCAATTAATTGCCCAGCCCTACCCTAGACCTTAAGCTAAACATAGCCCAGGAGAAGTAGATAATAATTTCCAAATTGATCCTTGGTTTGCATTATTGGCCTTTTCACCTCCTTGCTTCAAACAGCTTCCTAGCAACGGGAATAGAGAGAGCGTCACAGTGATGGAGAGGCGAGGAGGAGGGAGGATGAAGGCTAAAAATAGAAGCTGTGAGTTTGGAGCTGCATCACACTCATACGCTACATGGAAGAGCACCCTTTCTGATCCCGATAATTATTCTCACACGTGCAGCTGGCATGTTTCACACATTTCACATTTCATCGTTTCAACATGTAATTTAGTGTACCCATAGTGCCATTTGTGTCAGGCGATCTACTGTGGCATTGTAATGCGTTTATAGTGCAGCAATGTCCTCTGGGTATAGCTAAAGAGGACAGCTCAAGGACAAGGGCAAAGTTATACAAATAGATGTATAATACAATAAGAATATTATACCAAATAGGACATGAGTTACAACAAGCAGCACGGACACTGTACATTGTGATGAGTCAGAGATGGGCTGAGGCTTTGGTGAGTTTAAAGCAGGAGGAGAAGAGGAGCGCTGACAAAAGAAAAGCAGTGATGCAAGTATGACATCAAATGTCACATGACTTCTGCATGGAGCTAAAATAAACCGTCCCTATGAGAAAAATGCAGTTTTAAAGGTTGAGTTTCATCTATCCTTGCCTCTTGTTACAGGGTCCGGTGCCATTGATCCCCATGTCAGCTGTAGTGCTTGTCTAGCACATTGATAAAAACAGCACAGCATCAGAGACACTATGCAGTGCACTTAAGAATAACATATTGCCTCTAGAAAGGGAGAAGGCTAAGGCATAGTCTGGATTGGAGGTACGTGGCCTGTACAACACTAATCCTTGTTTAAGTGAGATAAAGGATCAACACCTGATTAGGATAACACAAGATTTAACAAAAGCTAATCTTACTCAAGTCAACTACAACAGTATTTTATTACCTTCACATATGACTGAGGCGACGATAAGTATGATTAATGTGCATGGAAATTGTAGAGACATCCTGGGTTTCTGCAAAAATTGTAAAAATATATATTTTTTTTAATGAAAATTTAGAATAATTGATCACGATTATAAATCTTTTCTCTTCTCAACATGACAATGAGGACTTTTCTGATGCTGAACTGACTAGCGGTATACATGCATGTGCCGCTATAATGTTTTGATCAATATCTTTTAGTTGTGTAGAAAAAAAAAATCTAAATAGCCTGAGTGGGCTTTGCCAATTTGGAGATCTACAGCAATGTAAGAGTCATTACTCTGCCAATTCTAATTTAGGTGCTTGAACTCCTGGATCTGCCCCCTGGTCTCTCCAAAACTTTTCTGACGCCTCTGATGACTTTCCAGAAGCAACCTGATCCCACAGGAGTCAGACTGGTGCTAGTAAAGAGCTCAGAGACTATGACTATGACTACTCATGATTATGACACAGAGAAAGTATAATCATAGATGAGGACATGAAGTGAAAGCAATTCCGTGTGACAAAATATCTGGTACACACATCTCTCTAAAATAATCTGATGATCCTTTAGTCATTATTAATAAAGATCTTCAAAAGATAAAAAATAAAAACTGTTTATTTCCTCCTGTTAGGTACAGAGAAAATTAGCAAAGGGTCATAATCTAGCCCATGATTTTACCATTTACCAGCACCACAATCAATATTGATGGGATGTCTCAAATATTCTGTAGTGACCATCACAAGGACAGAGACAATTGTATATCGTTAGCTTATATTGTTGTTATGACACTATATGCTTGAGGTACATTCACTTTCTAAAGATACTGGTATGTGGAAAGTAGCTAGTCCACAAATTCTCAGTAAAGCTATGAATGGAGTCCCAGAGTGCAGTTAGTCGTCACATGATGGCTCTCATGTGAGAATCTGCTGTTTTTCTGCTCAGCTGGCCAGACACAGCATGAGTGTGCAGAGAGGCCAGGTCTGACACTGCCCAGTGAGACCCTCTATACTACAGTCCTTGCTATCCCACAGCAGCTCACTGTGAGAACCAGTGCAGCCAGGCCCACTGCACGCCACAGATCGCAGTCTCAGAGTACAAGTCATGACGCTGAGCAGCAGCTAATCACATTAGTTTGGTCTGTGCTAACTCTCCTAGCATCTATTGCTAAGTCCCAAAGCACCCTTTATATCAGTGGACTGTGGGGTTTTTTTGGCTTTTTTTAATACCGATTTGATTATATTAGTAGCAAACAATGCAATAAAAACTCACTGGCCCTTTAATTAAACTGTTGCAACACCATGTAGGTCATAAATGGACAAGCGCTTTTATATTCATGAACAGCATAAACTAAATAAAGTATAACGCAGTAAATACAAATCAGTTTTCGTATGACCCTCTGTATAATGCGACATACAAGATGTAGGAAATGGTTGGGAGAAGGGTGTGTCAGGAGGACTGGTGCGCTGCATGTGTTTCTTAATAAGTTGGGAATTGTTATGTGTCTAACTGTTGGAGATATCAGTCATCTTTTAGATAGATGTGATGGTGCCTGTCAAATAAATAACAGGTACATATATAACCTTTTCAGCGAACAGATATATGCAAGCGTCCGAGGCAGGTAAACAAATTATCTAAAAGACTTACTTGGACAAACATATACTCCAAATCCCGATTCATGCTGAGTTGCTGTTTGAGTTCTAGCTCATGCTGTAAGTTTGAAGGTCCACAAAGCCTCCTCTCAATGCTCCAGTGCTGAGTCCTGAGCTTGTTGGTAAATGAAACTTCTCATTGTGTCTGAAGACACAAACAGGGTTCAAGGCTGTTCTCTAATGCTCCTCGTGCTGCGGCCTATTACTGGCTGTCTCTGCTGTCTGTCAAATATTTAGCATCCTTTTTGATCACATGAGGCAGAAAAACTCTCTGAATGAAAGACAATCCACTAACCTAAACCAATGCAGTAATGCAACTCTCAACCTGTATTGTGATGTATTATTGGCATCAGAAAAAAAGAAAACATTTTGAGGAGAGTTTAATGACTAGAAAGAAAATGCTATGAGAAAGTATTATGATAATTTTGGCCTCTATGGGTTACCAATGCATCAACATGCCAAAGTGTATAGAACATGACTGCACAATTACTTTAACCAGGTTAAGCTCGTAATCAAATGCACATGGTTGCAATTAGATGTCGGGAGAAAAAAACAAACTGGCATTACAAAACATCTGACGCAACTGACACACCTATGAGTGGATGTTGGTCAGCTGATACATTACCCTACTGTGTTCAAAAATCTCTCATTTTTGGTAAGTCACTCCCTTGTTCAGGGGAGCGCCTGTCTAATTATAGAACTGTGAGGCTACTTTGCATAAGAACTGAAAAAACTCCAAAACTTACATCAAAACTACAATTTCTCTCCTGTACCACTGTATGAGTCATCTGTGGCTCACATTTATTTACTAATAACAGAATGACTTACATTCAGACAGAACGTAACAACAATATTTTCAAATATTTCTAGGTACCTTTCATGTTTGCCTTTTCCTCAGCACCTTTACCTCTGACTCACCGTCTTTATCAAGCAGCAGGTCAGAGAGGGAGCATAGCCAGTGTGTTTGTGAATCTTAACTGAGCTGCTGGAGCCAACTCAATGGGCTTCTATACAGCTGACTCATAAGCACAAAGACAGGACTGTGCTCTGCTCCTGTGCTGGAAAGGTAAGTCACACAGAGGGTCTCACATCAGAGGCAATCGACCAAAACACATCCAACCATTCAGAGCTAAAACCTGGAGATCCCAGAATGCTTCACTTTCACAGAGCAAGCACTGGCATCTTGAAACCATGAAAACAAAAATTAAGCAAAATATAGTTTAGTTTGCATTCCCCATTTACCCGGGCTTGGAACAGGCAGAAAGTAGTTACAACTGCACTTAAGGGCCTGAAACATGTGTCTCTGAACTGTGAAAAACCTAAACTGTTTTCATTGTATTTAATTACATTTATTCAATGACTGTGTTGTATGTATGAGCAGCAGCTGGCCATAACTGGCCCGAGCCAGTAACGAAGTAACTGGGTGAAGCCCAGGCACTCACTGTTGTCAACTGTCTTGACAAAGTTGATTGCAAAGCCCAGTCACTCCCAGCATTAAAAGCAGTATCCAAGCACCCATGCCGCAGACATGAGACATTTATTATTGCTAACAAATAATAGGTCAACAATGAGTCAATGGGCGAAGAAAGACCCACTAAACATGGACAGAAATGCACCAAAGTTGGCAGAGTGAACCAGCTTAGAGCTAAATTAATTCTCAATATTTTACATTGTCCACACAAATTGACTCTACAGCACCACCTTTTAAGTGACCCCTATGGGATGGGAGACACATGTACTTTGTCTTAGGCCAGTGAAATTCATAAGAGTGATGGGACACATGAGGACAACCCTAAAGCATAATCGAAGCAATACTCTATATTAAACAGGGAGTTGGCCATATTAGACAGCATTTCTGCCACCACTTTGACATACGTATATACGAAACTAATCTAGTCCTAGGTTTTTGATCTAAATGAGCTCACACTCCATATGCCACATCTAGAGATAATCAATAGTTACCCATTTTTCTTGGACATTCATTACGTTTTTTGTGTAACACAGTCAAAATACCTGCTCACCGCCACATGCATCAGTTTACGGAGTTAAAGTTTTAACCAACAGTGCAAAATCAAAGCCCGAATAGAGAAAAACAATGAGCACATAACCAATGGTGACCAATGGCGCCCCCTACAAAATACATGAAAAGTCCACCAGTATAATGAGAGTTACGTATGTAACTATTGTTCTATGAATCAAAGATGCAAAGTGCAAAGTGATAAAAATTAACACAGACATGAATTAGGTCACTCCAGTGAAAAAAGAAAATTAAACCATAGGAACTGGTTGTTGGTTTAATGCCCTGGACCACACCAGTATGAGTCAATTGGCACACTTCACTATGGAAATGACGTGAAGAGCAGATAGCAGCCCAGGCAGCTGTCATGAAGGGAGAACAGCATGCCGGGCAGTCCCATACAGATGCAGTCACTATTCAGGGCAGTCGCGATTCGAGGTTACAATTCAGAGGCGGTCGCTAGTCCATGGGGGGTGCAAGTCTATGGGGGGATGCATGGGAGGGACATATGCATGGTGGCGAGGACCATCATCACTGCTTGCGGCTTTAATTGAAATTTGCTTTGTGATCAATAAAGTTTATATTAGGGATGCATGATCCAGCTTTTTCAGTTCTGATACCTATATTGATAGCTCCGCTGACTTTAAGTTTCTGCCAACACCTGATATTAACTGATACCAGTGTAGGGATGGAAAATGGCGCTTATTTCCTTAAAACACAGTTAACTTATTAGACAAGAGATCCAATAGTGACATGTAACTGTTATGTATCCTTCAAATAACTACTGAACAGCTTTGTATGAAGTTCAAACATTATGAAAGGTTCTAGGTCAAAATCAGCCTGTAAATAGTCATATTATGTCCAATTAAAAGGTCCATCATGGAACAGATACCCGATCCAGCTAATTTTTCAGTATTGGCGCTAATATTCAATACCAGAATCTAGATTATATTTAATTTATATCAATTTATCTAGTTTATTGGATTTGTATGAATATTCTTAAACACTAATATTGATAGCCTACTATATGGAGCAGCATAGGTTTCCATTCTAATATCTCTATGACTGGTTTAGAAACCCGGTTACAGAGAACGCTGTAATTGTTCACTTGTTTTCCACTCACTAAAACTGTTTTCCAAGATGAACACACCAGCTGTCAGATAGGGGGATGGGTGACTGCATCTCCTTCCCCTCCAACACCAACATCCATGTCCTCACCATTCAAGACAAATCTCTCACTTAACAGCCCTCCAGCCAATATGACCTTGTAACAACACCTTCATGTTTTCATCATAGTGCATTAGCTATAGCCAATCTTAGGCCCTTCCCTTGGACATATCCTTGATGCTAAAGAAAGATGCTAAACGGAGATGCGGCGCTCCGAGCAGCATCTCAGTGGTACCCAGCAGAATCCGACGATACTGAATAATGAAACATTATATAAGAAAGTGGTCCAAATCCTGTAGATCTAATGTCGAATCAATGTTTGCAATGGCAATTTTGTGTGGGGGTGAAACAAACAAACAAAAAAAAAACACGGGGAAAATAGCCGTGACGGCTGGCACCGCCTTTTACATCATCCTTCCTCCCAGTCCCTCTCCTCCAAAGAGGTTAATGCCAAATAAAAACAGGTGACTATAGTGTACGTTCAGTAAACAAACATTTGAAAATAATAGCCTACATCTTGAGTCAAAGGCGTAATCCAATGTTTTAGGAGTGATATTAGTAGGTGATTTAATGAGGACTATATGCAACATTAGCAATACCCTTGCCAATTGAACGTGTAATGGAAATACACAAACATGCCACGTTTCAAAACCACCTTTCAAACATTTATCAGGACCATTGCGTTAATTTCAATTAAAAGTCATTTTCAAGCCCAACACAAAATCGTATAACCTAGTTTTCTTTTTCTTTTATACTGAAAATGAACGTGACAAGATGAGACGTCACCAGCTGCAGTCTGCTTGGTCATTAGCATTGAGAATAAGACTAGAAGCGACTGACATTGTACATAAATACATTGCACTTGTTTTACCTTTGTGTACAGCTCCGACGCTGCCATGACGGTCACTCGCTATGTCCTCCCTCCAATCTGGGCCAAAAATGTGCAGGTCTGCGCGCTCCACGAGACGTGGCCCTTGTTTTCATGTAGCTGCGTCCAGCGGAGCGGAGGTCTAAATCCTTTTGTTGCTGCAGGGACTCATCGGGGGCTCATAGGGGAGATGCGGCTGCTCTAGTCGCCATAAAAACACATACACCTCTTACTAGCAGCAGCCTGAGGTTTCGGAGGAGTCTCACTTTGCATTGTGGGTACGATGAATGAAACGACTCAGCCTCTTCTTCCAGAGCCCGGGAATCTGCACCTCCTCGTGGCCACAAAAGGAAAAGCTTGGCTACTTGGCTATTTTTTCCAGTAAGCATTTGGCCAAAAATGTATTTGATAAGAAGCTCATAAAATACATTGAAAAAAAATAAAAATACACAGATAGATAACACAGATACATCTAAAATTCTAAATCTAAATATTGTTTTTACTATAATGTGTTCTTCTTTTACATATTAAGTATAATAGACCAATAATCTTAGTAGTTGTTGAGTTGTATAAAGTCTCACAAATAATGTCAACAGACACTGTGGTGATTCAGTTTGTGCAAAACTATTTTATTTACAAAACAAAATGGCACCAAGTGACAGCAGGGCAGCCATACACATGCGCAGCTCATAAAGATGTAGTACTAGCTAGCATTTCTCACATCGCAGTAAACTTCATTCATACATTTAGGCCAAGGAGAATATCCAGGCCAAAGACATTTAACAACTTTTGATTATAAAGCATCTTACCACGTTTGCACACAATTTATATGAATTTGTTCCCTGTGATACAAGATGTTCTTATTACTGTACTGAAAGCAATAACTATTTAAGCATTGAATGTGGACATTTTGGCTATTAAGATGCATTTCAAATATCGCATAACAGGAAACCCCCACAATAACGTTTCCTGAAATTTGGAGTTGACTGAAATACAATAAACCCCTTGCACTTCCGAGCTGAAACTGAGCTTATCTGCACTTATGTTCATGTCCAGTGCATTTTGAAGAGACTTGAGGTTGCCTTTGGTAGCCTGGTTTTTCACATGCAACTCAAATAGCTTTTCGCTTTATTATGATAAACTCAGTCAGTTATTTAAACTGGGCTTTTGGATTACACTATTCAGTTCATCAAGCGTATTGACAGCATAATTAAAAGTAGTGAAATACAGTGGAAAACACAAATGCAATGTAAAACATTCTAAAAGGCTGAAGTCTGACCCTGTGCCAAACCAAATAAAAGTATATACAGTATATTTTCAAACTGAGGGATGGTATTCATCACTTACAAACCATCACATCTCTACAAAGTGCAGCTTCTACTGCTAACCTCTTTGTTCCACAATGAAGCACCAAATTACCTGCCATCCCACAGTCACACAGGCTTCACAGTCTACTCCATCATACGCTGATGATCTGTCATTCAGTGTATTATACATGGATGTATACAATAGAGGAGCATGTAAAAGCAATGGAGCACCTACAGAAGGTGGAGCAAGAGACAAAAACAAATATGACAGAAGAGAAAGGTTATGTTACAGCTCTGAGACTGAGTGGAAGGGGGTAGGACAAGGGAGTATTACAGGCTTTGAATAAGCATCAGCCAGCCAGTTTACTGGCCACCAAGGAGGGTTTCCTCTGGGGCAAATCTTGGGGGGTGGGAATGTGGTCCCCTGTGATCTCTGCCTTTTCTGGAGCAGCTGTTGGCAATTGCTTGTTCTTTATCTTTGCTTTAGCCATGTTGTAGTCTCCTGAGTCAAAGTATTTTTGCTGTGGAGATAGAGAAATTTTACATCATTTAATGAATGTCAAGTTATATCGCAATGTTTTGTTAAGAGCTACAAATACTTACTCCCTTTTGGAGACGTTTGCGGAGCAGATCAGAACCCCCAGGCTTATTTCCAAGGTTTGGATATCTGGCCTTCAGTTTTGCCTCCTCTGCCTTTTCAAGGCTGATCATTTTTTCTTGAGCATCCTAAAAAAAGAGTGTGGTATAATGTACTTTCCTTCAGTATTTTATATAAAGCCAACTTAACCAATAACCAAGTTAACCTACCGTAAAAACAGACAAACAAAAGCCTAAACACTGTATTGGCTACGCAATATAGCATAACATTTATTTATTAACCATTTCTATGGCAAATACTAGAAAAATATGTACATTTATCAACTGTAATCACCATTAATGCAAGCAGTTAGTGGCTGAATGTCATGACAGCTAGCTAGCTTTCAGCTAGCTTGGCGAGCGACGGGCTGCTAATGTTGACATCAAATTGTAATACTGACATAAAAACGCCCGTGATTATAACAACCAAAAGGAGAAGGTCACACATGTATAAAGTCACAATCGTATTAGAAAAACACCAGTCAGGGGGCCATTGTTTGTTTTAATTAGGCCTGGTTGACATGTCAACAATAAAAATGCGCCAGGCAGCGGCTAACGTTAAGCTATAACGCGGCTATTACAGATTCATTGGCTATTATCGCTGCTGACGCAAAAATGCGCCAGTAGCCGTATGCTACCTTGTCCTCTACAGGAGTCTCCTCCGTGTTCTGCGATTCTTCGTTTTCTCCAGACATTTCCGAATCTTCTGGACTAGTACACAGCTCACTAGCTCACCACAAATCCCCTGCTCTGCTCAGCTTCAGTCACACGAGTCCTGGCGAAGTCCGGAGAGCTGCTACGTCACATGCGGAGACACCACGCGCGCTCCCGCATGGGCGCTTCCGCAGCACGCGCACAAAGTTGTGCGGGATTTACGTTGCGTAACGTGGCGATCAGCTGTGAAACCCACGTGATGTAACAAATCCAAACTAAATGGAGGAAAGATGATTACGAACTGAGGATGGGAAACCATATTGGAATATAAATAAACTATTTCACTTACAATACAATGAAGACACAAGTCATGGTTTCAGATTGCTTTATAATATATATTTTCCAGATTTCAATATTAATGTCAAAAATACATACTATGATATACAGTTTGCACTACATCATCTTAGCATGACAGACGTCACAAGTAGTAACTGAAATATTAATTTAAATATTAAATAAACTGATGCAAGTAAACTGAAAGTGAATGTGTAAACACTAACCTAAGTTTTATTTCTATTGCAACACTTCCATAAAGTGGTTTGTAACAGTACAAAAGTATTAGAATATTACTATTTTCTTTTTCTTTTCCAGTTATGTGAAAAACACAGTGCACTTCTGATGTTTAGCTGTGAAGTTTTCTTATGATTTGAGCTTGATTGCTTGTTCACCTCAAGCAGTCCATGGAATTTTGAGTAGGTGATAGAATGGCACCGCATGAACCAAGGTGCACCAAGTTCCTTTACCACAAGCACTTTTATGACTCTGAGCTCAGGACCCATGGCATTATTATTCAACATTCAAAAAATAATAATTACCTTACGTACCCTTACCTTTAAATGGACTGTAAACCTTATTATTTATACATCAATTGAATGTAATTAAAGTAGCGGTCCAATTAACATTTTAGAAAGTTAAAACAGTGCAGGTCACCTTCCATAATTGCATATCCAGTATTTTTATTCTCTTTTTAAATCTTATAAGGCCATTTTGCCCATGAGCTCAGGGATGAAAGAATCCTATGATGTCGATCTTATATGTTATACATCTGACAAGTTTTTTTGATCAGTGCCATATTTCCATTTCTCCTTTAGAGCCTTGACTGGGCCTTTGGATTTGAGTCAGTCACGGGCAATGTGGTGTGAATTAAGCCTTGGGGGCAGCTTCAGGTCTCAGCAACGAGAAGAAAATGGAGGATCAATGGGGGATTCTGTAAAGGACTGGAGCTCATAGGCAGCACCACTATCAACCTCCATTGACTTCCTGGAGAAAAGCAGACGGATGTCCCGGTGGAGGTAGATCTTCCCAGACTTGGAGCTTTGGAACCTGAGTGTTAGAGATAAAAGAAAAACAAGTGTAAGCTGCAGAGAAATGACTAATTGTAAAGCATTAGCTACAAATGAAAACATGTCATACCTCAGGTGAATGAGGTACCGCAGGGTGCGGCCCTGGCTCAGGGAGAGGGGCTTCCTGCTGGTCTGATTGTTTGTATCTCGACGGACTGGAACAGAAAAGGTCCTTTGGCGGAGAAAGGTTTGATGTCCAGCTGGCATGGCTCGTAGGTCATACATCACAACAAACATTTTTACAACTGTCTTGTTGGGATTGAATAAGGTCTGAAAGAGATAATTGAAAATAGATGAACTGGGTCAGATAAGGGTAAAATATAGAACAACTTAACATAATATGCACTGGACACTAAACTGTATACAACATACCATATTTAACAGTGATGTTATGTTATGTTCACAAAAGCCCACTAGGGGTCTCTCTTTCCTTCAGTAGTTAAAATCTTGTCTAATGTCTTTGTTCCCTGCTTTTTGCTCACCACTTGAATGGTTCCTGATGGGGGTACTCTGTATCCTCTTTTTCCTGTGGACTCCAGATTTATCACACCCTGTGAAGATCAATGTTTGATTAGGTATAAACTGGATAAATATAATGCATAAACACAAATGCATTACGGTATATATTTCAGTGATAAGAGGTCAAAGCATATTTTGAAGAATGAAAGGTCTTGCCATATATGGTGACGGAGCGTTGTCATCAGAGACACTGTAAAATGACACATCCACAGGTAAGGTAAGGTGACTGGGGCAGAAGGACCCACTGGCACCAACCTCTGCTGTGAAACCCTCCACTGTTCCTAACGGCTCCAGGCGGTAGTTTAACACACACTCCTAAAGCAGAAGAGAGTATGAGTTTTTCAAGAGAAACAGTAAAAGTGATTTCACTGTATAAATAATGAAATCTAAATGAGTTTGTGATTCATAACAGTGTTCTATACCTCAAAGTTTCCCAACAAGCTGAGACTGGCAGGTGGAGCACTGGCACTGAATAGTTGCTGTGAGTCTTCAATGGAGCACTCTCTCTTTGGACAGATCCTAAAACCACCAAAATATTCAGGGCATACATTCTACAAAAATACATTTTCTGTAATACATTAATTTTATCAAAACTGATCAATGGTCAAAGCAATGACCAAGGAGGCTTTTCAATCAAGAGTCAGTCTTGACTGCCATTTTGAATGAGCGGGACAGTACAGTTCAGTTTAGCTTCAGCAGGTGGCAGCGTGAGTACTCAGGAGTACTGCATCAGCATTGATTACTGAGTGTGGCATCAAACATGCGCATTTTATGGTGTGAAAATATGCACAATATTATATAATTATAATCATTGAGAATATATGGACAATTAAAAAATAAGTAAATAAAAGAAAATATACCTTTTCCCAGAGGTCCACGGTAAACCTTTACTGCTCGTCAGAGATGTGTCCAGGTCAAAATAACCAGTTTGATTTTTTCTCTGAGGAACCTGTGAATCACATAGAAGTTACAGTTTTCATAAAGACTGAAAACTATTTATACATTGCACAATTATTAGTCACTTGTATGAGCATTATGGAAGTTTAAATGCTTGAAATCTAGTATGTGACTTTAGAAGTAAATATGTGATTTATATTCCAAGTCTTACAGGACTGGAGAGCAGAGGCAGTCCGGTACATGGGTGGAAGGCCTTGGTCGCTGTAGCATCTAATGAGTGGCGATTCTGCTTCCTCCAACTGTTGCAAGGTCGCAGTGGGGTAGGGCTTTGAGCTCGCTGGTGGACAGAATAAGACAAATCAGACAACCAAGAGGTCAATTTTTACATCAAGTTTGTAAGCATTCATATTTGTGAATAACCACCACAGAGAAATGCATACAAATATATTATATGTAATAATATGT
>JACM01073615.1:0-28624 GCA_000787095.1 Periophthalmodon schlosseri | reverse complement strand
TATAAAATCTAGTTACTGAGGGATCATTGGTACAAGCTCGTGGCATTTGAACTACACACAAAAACAACCAAAATACAGCCATCACCAATTAAAGCAGGCGACTAAAAGCAGCAGTAACATTTGACAAATAGGTTTTATAATGGCGCCCAAAAAGTGAAGGGAACAAATAGTTTGTTGGAGGCAAACTTTGGTGACGGCTTGTTAAGAATAAACATTTGGCTTGGTCGCGCGGTCATTAGGTCCATGTGTGCTGCTCCGAGCCATCAGCGCCACAACTCCCCAGGGACTAGTGCTGCGTTTAGTGTCTTTATTATACATCCTCCGACATTACTCATTGTTTGGCACATATCTGCATTTCCATTCATCTTGTTTAAGCTCTGCTGTTCACTGGGGTGTGGAAAACTTTATTAGGACCTGGGAAAGAAAACTTGTTGAATCCTGCGTTAAAAACAAAAACAGCAGGCCTTTATGTGAGACCGCAATCGCAAAACTACAATAAACTCTTAATATGATGTCATGATTAAAAACACTGCAATTAGCTGCGGGTGAAATTTTGCCACATCTTCAAACTGTTAAATCCCATTGATAAAGATGATGCAGGAGCAGAAATAATTAACTGTTAATGCCCTGACTTGTTGCTCGTTAGGGTGTTAAATATTCCCCTCCAGTTTAAATGCCTATTAACAATTAAAATGCAACTGGCCCCGAGGCCTTGCTCTGACTCACTGGTTAAAGATCGCCGTCCCCAAAGGTCCTTTTAACAAGCACATTATTCCATTACATTAGACTCACACCAGCAGTGCTACAGCCCAACTCGGCCTGCAATGTACCAACGTGTCCACATAGAGACTTACATTACACACCTTGATTAGGATTAATTTGATGATGATTAAAACCTAATAACAGTCACAGTAGAAGCCTCATGTTCAAATGGTAAGACTCCAGGTGTAAATAATGCATTGAGCTCATTATGGAAAAGGTACACTCATTACAATGGTCTATAGCTTGCAATCTTCAAATGCACATGATTAGTTGATTAAATTACTCCAAGCTCATCTTAAAAAATCATAACAGACAGCCTTTACTTTAGAGTTACTGTCCCAACTAAACAAACCAGACAAATGATGATGTAACAAAAAGTGTCAGATTTGAACTTTTACATGTTATCCTTTTTTATCCTTTATTTACCCATGAAAATTCTAACAACCAGCTCAGAGACGGGGCATATAAAAAGGTCTCAGCTGGTCCAGGGCCTTCTTGCAGTGAGGCAGGAGCACTAACCACTATGCCACCATGCACAATAATCTGATATACTACAGTTAAGGAAACACCAGTTATTGCTCGCCCCTGTCCAACGCCCTGATCAATACACATACAGTAAGTCGTCATTCATAATTAAGTGAAACTTTAGACTTCATATAGTGCCCGATGTGGCCCAGGACAACACTACCCAGGAAGTAAACAATTCCTTTTTCAGACCCATACCTCCACAACCTTCAACTTTCTCTCCATTTAATTGGACACATCATGCATTTTACAAGAGCTGTGTCGGGCCAGCTACAAACCGTCCGAGACCTTTTCCCTTCTTCTCCTATGTCGGCTTTATTCCACTTTTTATTTTCCTGCGTTTGTCCCTGGAGCTGAAAGGGAACACGGCCTGGCTATGGTGCGCTCAGAGGCCCTGTTCTTTTCATTAAGCACTTTTTGAAGGTTACCACACACTTGTATCTTCAACAAACAGCAGCCAAAACTCCAGGGAAAACTAGGGGAAGTTAGCTAGAGCATTAGCTTTCTCTCTCCGCACTGTGCAGCATATGCCAGCGTCTCTCAGGTGAATAAAGTTGCCAGTCTTTGTACACTTCTGGAGGAGTTTCTTTCTTTTTTTTTTTCTAAGTCTACAAGTGCCTAGTGACACACTTTCATCACCTCCATCAAAGTTGTACCCGCGCTGGGACGTATTTGTAATGCTGAGCCCACAGGCCATGAGGCTAGCTCCTTCTCCATCAGAAATAAAGAGGTGCCAACTGCTAGGTCACAAGGGGGCGAGCGTGGCATCCAGGGGCCCGCCAAGTGTTATGACAGCTTCCTTATGATAACAACCAACTGTGTCGAATGTTAATCAGGAAAGTGACAGAAAGGAAAGAAAGATTGAGGGTTTGACAAAAAGAGTTGCATTAGCCTCAAAAAGTGAAATTGTGTGCAATCTGTGTTAAATATTGAAAGACTACACTGTACTGCAAAGTTATGCCAATTAGCATAGCATATCTCTTATGTTTTATGTATTGCATTAATATCTTGTGTAACAGTATCTTTTGGGCCACACAACCTGGTAATATCTGGCATCTGTTCAAAATGTATTTCTAATGAATTCAATCAACCCACAGCAAAATTATTAAACAGGTCTCTTGAATAATTTTGACTTTTGAAACAATAGAATAGCACTGGAATACATGTGTGGTATATTTGATTCTTAAATGTACTTTATATATGGTATATGCATAAACTGACCTCAGTGTCACATCTAATCCTGCATTTACTCAAAAAGACTTGCCTGTAATAGCCCAGTAATACAAGTAGCAAACAGAGTGAAAAAATAAAGGTGCACTATGTAAACTTTTCTGGATCACTCACCTGCTTGTCATGTTTGGAATGTTTCTCAGTATGGTCTTAAATTTAGCCAGTTTTAAAAAGATGATTGACAAACGTGCCTTCTTACTGTGAGTGGGGTCACCTCTCCGCAGATCTGACATGCAAGTTGGCCTGACGGTTCCACCTGCTTGTCTCCATGGAGATAGATAAGACGCAAGTTACCATCTCTTGCCTAGACTGTTTGCTACAGATAAACTAAATGATCCTACTAAGACGACAAGATGAATATTCCTAATCTATTAATACCGTACTGTGGAACATTCAAGGCAAAGCAATAACATCTCAATGGAGAAAAGCAAGAAAAGTTACATAGTGTAGCTTTAATGTTATGTCATGAGCAGCAGGTTTCAATAATGAATTTGTTAAAAGTAATTCCCTCACACAGTGTTACTTGCCTAATAGGATACATTTACAGGCAAGGCAAGGTTTCAGGCCTTGATAAAGCTCAGTGTCAAAGTCCTCTATAATAGGTGTGATGTGGTACAGGTGCGTCCTGGCTCTTGCATGTGTATGAGTATAGCGCTGGGCAGTCAGGACACATTTCAGGGCCCTTTCTTCACTGCTCCAGCCTGTGTTTTATTCATCGGCTGCGCCCTGACCCCGCCGAGCTCCTGTTCTGACAAATCACTTCTGATTAAGACAGATCTCCGTTCGCCGACCACTCAAATCGCCCTATTCATCATTCCCGCACAAAATATCCCTCCTCCTCGCGCGCCTCGTTTGCCTGTCCGTCAGACCGGAGCAAGGCGCAAAAGAAATTTCCTCCTCTGTTTTAAATAGCTGATTACAGACAATTGGAGGACGGTGAGACCTAAGAGCGCCCTATGAGTGATAAAACACCAGTGTAATGGGTATAAATGACGGGGGCGTGTTGGGGAGCAGATGGTAATAGAACTATTTGTTTAAAGCTGTAGCGGGTGGAGAGGACTGAACGCCAGATTTGAGTTAACCCTCCTCTTTTCCCTTTACCTTAGCCTCAAAGTCAAGTTCTCACTAAAAAACATAATCATCAAAAGGTCCAATACAACATATATTACAACGTTTCAGATGACATTACAACAGTGTATAGGGCACTATTACTTAATACAGATCGGGGCCAGCTAGATTTAATATTGTTATGTTTACATGCAGCGTTTTGTTGTAATGCAGTGAGTTCTTGGGTCTAATCACTAATAGAAATGATCAGGATAAACAGTTTATCACATTTATCTTTTAGATATTTCATGACAAAGCACAATGTTATTAATAGAGAAAAAAATGGCTTTTGAGCCCCATCTGGGATTATGACATCAAATTCAAGGATCTGAACATGCACAGAACAAGTATTTGTATCTTTGTGGTATGTGGCGGTATCCCTGTATATTTTTCTTGTATGAATTTATCTCTAGCACCTTACTTGAGCAGCTTTATAATTTAATTACATGTTTTTTTTTTCCCCCAATATAATGACTTTCTAAATAAAACTCTATGAATCACAACACTTTTCGATCCCCAGCCAAAATGGAGCTAATTCGCAAAAGAAGAGATATCATGTTCAACCTGCCAGGTGCAAGTGGAAAATAATTTGGTAGTGGCAGTAATACATTTCCGTATCCATATGTTACTGTATAAACTTCTTCAGTACAGTACCTTAAAACTTGTGTGCAAATAAACTTACTGTAGACAGCTAGAAATCTATTGTGTTTAATAATTCTAACAAACCAGATTAAATTAACCTGAACGCCAACCCGTGGGGGGCAGAGGGCCGTGGAGCAGGAGGAGGAGGAGGGGGAGTGGAGAGTAAGGGTTTGTACCAGCAAATTGCCTGGACTTAATCAGCCAGTCTTACTGAAGCATCCAAATGAAAACTAATGGAGTTGGGAGCTGGCTCTGATTAGCCCCGCGTGCAACATTGTGCTGCCAGCGACGGTTCTTACGGAGTCTTCAATTAAAAAAAAACAGGGAATTTCTACAGACGAGTGGTCAGCCTATACACCTATTCTAAGTGTAGCCCCATTGGTCAATCGTGACTTATTAATTCCATTCCCAGTTCTTGGAAAGTGATTTTTTTGTGTTGATTAAACTTTGTCAAATCGTAAAAAATGTATGAAGTCCAGAATTAAAACTCATATCCGAACGAGCTAATTTGTGAATGCATTATTCATCATGCTGACATTTGTGACTCGCTATTGAGAAACAGGCCCATTGTACAATATAAAAATAATACTATACAAATAAAAACACTGGTAAAACCGAGATGGACATGAATGTACTTTAGCCAAAAACTTAAATAATTAAATTAGCATTCAGTACATGTAAAAAGAATATGCCAAACTAAATGAGTTCTTTATAAATGGCAGAACAGTGATAAAGCCTGGAATAAAGAGGAAACATGTTTTCAGTTGTAAGAGAAAAAATAACAAATTTGAACTTTCTGAACTTTTAGTACTGTGCAAAGAAGGACTGGTAAAGCTTGGATCGCCCCAGTATCTTCAGTTAGTCTCAAAATGTAAGAAACCATAAAAAAAAATGGATTAACCCAATTATATATGACTGTGGGATTATGTCTGTGTAATCCCTCACTTCCCCAGGTAGGTTCCATCGCAAAAGAAAAAGAAAGTCTGTCAACTGGAAAAAAGTTGTTTTTTTGTTTTTTTTGTGACGTGAATATGTTTTGCGACTCATCCAAGTAGTTTCTTCAGTTCTGACAAGGTTCTGGTGTGTCACCCGTCTGAAGGATGACCCAACTACACTGTAACTGTATCACACCCTGTAGTTAGCAGTCTGAAGTACCTGTTATTAGTGAAATCCATTAAAATACTAAGGTGTGGTTTTATTCTTTTAAAAAATGACTAAAACTTGAGTTCAGTTCCGTACGCCCATAAAAACAAGATTGGCTGAACGAGTCACTCTCAAAATCTATATCACCGGCCCCTCCCAACGCAGGAAGAAAAGTTTGCTAGTTTGTCGAAGACGGACTCACGGAGGGATGTGCGGTCGAAGAAGGGAGAGAAGAAAGACAAAACTTGACGCTCATCGAATCGGGTCTTCTACAGTTTAGGCGCTAATCATTGCATTACTGTTGATTAAAGCCTTTTTACGCCTCTCATCACAAAGTTGACAGGCGGATCAAAGCTGCAAACACAAATTTCTTGCCTTTTAATTATCTTTACAACAGCACACCTCGGGCGCCTCATCCCTGCCTATCTCCTCCAACTCGCGAAAGACTGCTAAAGTAGATCTAACGCGCGCCATCAGTTCATTATCCAATAACTGTGGGAGAGAAAGGGGGGCATCCTTTTCTCTACACATTAGGAGTTAGTGAAAACCTGAAGGATGGCATGGCGTTTATTAGCATGTCCCGAATAGGTACGCCTTAATTACGTTTGTCAAAAATATCGAGGGTGGCGTCAGGCTCATTTGCATGTTTTGACAAGGCCTGTTGGGAGTCCGGATGCATTTCTTCTGGAGTATTTAGCACGTTTCAACACCTACTGATAATACCGCCAAAATGAATGAAGTGCGCTTTGTAGCAGTCGAAATCTGCGTCGGTAAACATACACAGGCTGTCTAGACAATCTTGATCAATGCTCGGATCACCTCTTCTGTTCAAACTGACGAGATTGCAACTGTTTCTACCCAGCTGTTCCTTGTCAAACGCTTTGGACATGAAGAAAAGTACTTTTAGAAACAATTTGGCATCGGTGATACATTCTGACGATATAACAGATTGCAACTTGACTCATGATTCCTGTTTGAATATAAGGAAGCGCACAGACCACTCCCACCCGTTCCCCCTATTAAAAGCTCATAAATGAATCCTTGTTACGTCGATGATATGTAAAAACAAGCAAAACAAACAAATAGTCTAAGGGGACACGGAATTGTCAGCAGCGATTTGGAGATGGAGGGAGAGGAGAGGGAAACGCGGGGCATAAAAGCGAGACTTCAAACATGCGCCCAATGGTAGACGCAGGCCATTAGATGCGGCTGCACTGACAGGATCTGACAGTTGGAGACACTTAAAGATTATTTTCTCTGAAAACTTTGAATTCATTAATAGTCATGAGGCGAGGATGAGGACCCCCGAAAAGAGCGAAGAGGGGAGAGGGCTGGGCACGCAACAGAGCAAGTGTTACACCAATCAGAAACAAGATGGAGGACAGGAACTAGTACAGGGAGGCTAGAATAGATTAGCAATGCTATTTTGGAGCATAACAAGGTTCTGTTTTGAAAGTAGGAAAAAAATACATAATTCAGTTCACTATTTCATAATCAATCAATTGAAGTTGAAAAGTTGTATAATAGTACTAGGGGACAATGTGCTTGTAATCAAAAATGCAATTCATTAGCTTGTGTTCTGAATATGCGTGTGTGATCGTGCCCTGCAAAACCTGGAGTAAAACTAATCTAATCATTACTAGAATGTTATTAGGTCTTTCTGTACATTAAGTTAAGTACATTTTGACAGTATACAAGTAATAGTTTGAAATAATTCGGTGATTTCAATTGGCCACTAATCAGAAGTCAAAATGTTTGCTTTGTAGTAAATGTATTATATGTTTGCATATCAAAATGATACCACCATAACACGAGGGCAGCATTTCTAGCAAATAATGCCCTTTTAAAAGATACTAATTCCAGAGTTCTGAACATGGAGAGTGGCCCACTAAAGATGCTGTGTGTACGTCTAACTTAAGGTGCAGAGACATTCCTTGAGCACAGAGACAGAGTTAAGAGAACACTGCATCATTGTGATCTCTGACACACAGTTTGTGTTTTACTTTGGGCTGATACTTCCTCGCTCTGCTAAAGGACAATAATACAGCTATTATAGAGCGACTATGAGGCTCACAAGGGCTTTACAAAAGACTCACATCACGCGGCTCATTTAACAATGAGCGGGACCAAGGAGGAGAACGCAGATTATTGTCAGCTGCCACTGTGAATCCACACAACATGGCACCACATGTGAGGGCACGTCCAGCCCTGGGCACTAGCATTGTTCTCTACTGGTGAGATTGTTTTCTGAAGAGAAACACTGCAGTTATTCAAACAAATATCATATTATAAGATGCAGAATCTATATTCAAGCTTTGCACAATTCTTTAAAACCAAAATCAGCGGTTACATTTCTAAGAGACAAAAATGTGATGTAGCTGTATGTCTCCGAGCTGGTGACGAGGTGTCTCCTGCTCTTCATCATTAACCAAAACAGGCCTAAGTGAATTCCAACACGACTGCCACCTCCCTCCGCACTAATGAAGCATATCTAAGTTTTAAGACATGGCAGAACTAATTTAATCAACCTTCTAAGGGGCCTCAGCACCATCAAATTAATTATTCATAAAGGACACAATATTAGAACTCAATTGTCAACTCAGTAGCCGGCCTTTTCTTTAACCTCCCCCTGCCTGCCGCATGCTTTTGTCTCGGTCCTTCCTTTTCAAGAAAATCCTTCGGTTTTAATCTATAACTGAGCAACAGACGTTGTCACAGTGGCTGCCGAACAAAATAATTTGCGTTTTGTGCGTTTGAAGTTTGCCGATGGTAGGTGACAATAGGCTAGGGGGATACTGGCGCTCAGTTCCCTGGTGGTTTCATAGTATGCAGATGGGGCAAGCTTTAATAAAGAGGGAAAAAAAGAATTGCACAAAGATAGAGTCATCAAGTCTAAATTAACACAAGCTTAGATTTAAGTCCATAATGAATAATGCATCCCATCTGGTGGAGCTAATCTTAAGCATGGAGCTGCTTGGACAGGTTGGTCAACAAGAGGTGGAACAACATATCTTTACACACAGCACTTCTTTTAGCCAGGCGTCATCTTCTCGTCAGGGGTGGGACTGAGTATGTGACCCTGTCATGACTGACAACAACAGTGGCTCCAGCAGCCCATAGAGGAAGCAGGACTAATGTGCTGAATACTCACGCTGCAGCATGGGCACCAGCATGAGGCCCACAGAGCAGACAGGAGAAATAACTAGCAGCTCCAACTCCTCTTACAGTCACAACACAATCCCAGCATCCATCAATGCCACTGAGGGACTGGGTCAAACAGCAACTGCGGTAATACTTCCACTACTGGTACTGCTAAAGCAACTAACTACAGAGTGAGAAAACTTTGTTTTTCAGAGCTTACTAGTTTATGGCCCTGAGGATAAGGCGGATTGATTAACAGCAGCTTGTAGTACAGATTCCTCAGACTGTAACGGCTTCATCTGCATGGGAGATAAAATATGATCCACACTGCTTTTACTGCTGCCATGTGAGCCGAGTGGTCGGGCAGCATTCGCATGCTCCTCTCCTGATTGTAATTGAGGGCGACGCGTGACAGCCCCTCGGTGCCCCTCCTGCAGTGTCCTGGGGCGAAGGGCTCGCTGACAGAGGAGGCACCGGGACAGTGGCACCGGGTCCCGCACTGGCACGGCTGCGGCACGGGCGCCTTCAGGGCAGTGACCTGCCTCCTCACAACCCCTCACCACCGCTCCAGATCACCTCTGTCACCGGGTGTCTGAGAGGCTAACGAGAGGGCAGCCCAGACTGCTTAACTATTCCACCACATCCACAGCACTACACACGACTCTCCCACCGCCAACAGACCTCTGAATGAGTGTCAGCCCGAGGAGACAGTCGCTCATCAACTCTTTATACCTGGGAGGTATATTAATGCTGTGATGACTTCTCCAGGAGGAGGGGGGAGCTTTGTCCTCCTCACTCACATAAAGGACAAAGACTTGGACAACTTTTGAGCATGTTAACTTTGACAAGGAGATTTGAGTGAGGCAATAACAACGTAAAAGCAACAAGAGTTATCTGGTGTAGACCCCAACCCTAACCAATCCTGATGCCTGAACCTGAAGATCAACAGTCAATAAGACTGTAGCAACAATAACATTAAGATTCTAACAACAGGGTTCAATATACACCGTCTAAACCCACTGTGTCCTCTCTGTAAGTGTACAATCAGACTGCTCTCCCAACATCAGCACAAACCTGGTCATTCATTGTTATGTGCCAAGTCCATTCTTTCACATTAAACATTATTAGTTCCAATCTAGAAGAAAAATTCTCTTATGAACAGTAAGCTCAGTATTTTCCATCATCATTTCCAGGGCACAACGCTGATTTTGAGATCGTTATTAACCAAAACAAGAAATGCCAGGTAAGACAGCAAGTAGTTTTACCAAGTCCAAATAATGACTTGTGTATATATCTTAGTGAAGGTATATTTATATAAGCTTCAAATTGATCAATGAGTTTCTGAGATAGAGAGGAAGAACATGATGTAAAGAAGATGTGCAGAGATGGTAAAACACACTTCCTCCCTGCTAGGATCTGAGTTACAAATGAAACTTCACTTCCACAACAAGTGGAGCTGCGGGCCTACTGGGGCCTGTGGTATCCAGTCAGATACATAATTAAAGCTACACAGAGAGGGAGCGTGTTATTACCAATGTTTTCATTAGGCCAAGTTAACACAAGCTTCCCTCTAGACCTGCAGACAACAGTAAGATAAAGCCAATGTTAAAGGATACAGCTATACCACTGCTGATACGAGCGCCGCTTCATCCTATACCAGCCACACAGCCACTCATGAAAAACCATTTAATGTAGACATGAAGAATATGAAAAAGAGAGCACCGGTTGGACTTTTTTCATGATATTTTCACCAGTTCCCCAACATCCAGGCTTAAATTAGCCAGGATTTTTAAGATCAGGGACTGTTTTTTAGGCTATGAAAAATGGATTAAATGAAGAGGAGTCTGGCCTAATGAGCTCCCTGGGCTACGGAGCAGCAGGGACCGCGAGGGGAGAGCAGGCAGTGGGGCGAGCCTTTGAGGAAGAAGGGCCACAGTCACAGCCCAAAGTGTGCCAGTTTTTCTGCCAATGGCACAGAATCCACCTGGGCCAGTCCGGAGCACCGAGCAGCCTGTGCCAAAAGGAGGAGAGGGAGAGAGTTTGTGTTCAACCTGGAAAACTTCTATCGGACATCCACTTCTTTTGAGGTACTTTTAATGGACTAGTTTGTTGCTGATGGTACCGCAAGAGTAGCGGGGCCTGCTTATTTGAAATGTTTGCTGTTATGTTAGGGAAATATCGACTACAGAATGGGAAATAGAAGAGAAAAGAAGAGTTATGTGGCGCTTTACAACCCCCAATCAATACAATTCCACAACATTTTACCTTAAATATCGATACATGAATGATGTTTTTTGCTCACAATGTCTATATCATAAATCTGCCCTAACACTAAAGCTGGATATGTTTGCTTAAGAAAGAGAGCATATCCTTTCTGCCTCTGCAATCGATCTAAGAATCTTGATGTTGATTGGATTTTTTTTTGGCTAAACCCCGAGACCCAGTGCAGTTCTTGAGCATGTTATTGATTCTAATACATTACAATGAATCTTGCTACAACCACCTGTGTTACTTCAATGGTTTGTTTGGTTGTTTAGGGGTGTACATACAAGATGCCTCAAAAGTGGTGAATATGAATGAATAAATGCCTTTTATTTGATAGATTAAGGATTACAGGATTAGGTACTGTGAGGTTCAAGTGTCATTTAAAGCTACCATCCGTACGTTTACTTTTTTTTTTCTACCAGTAAAAGGCAGATGTGAAAGCTGTTCCTGCGTCCCCCCTCTCTGGTCTTCTTCAGTCAGGTCAAAGCTGGCCCACTATCAGACTGTAGTGACGTACATAGCATCTGGTGGTGAAATGTGAGAATACAACTGGCGCGGGTCGGCCAATCTAAGAGAATGTACAGTACATATACCATGAATGTTTTTGTGGGTCAATAAGCCTTTACCCTTGAACTAGAGGTAATGTTTTCTCTAGTTCGACAGTTTGTCCATGGCTTTGTCTGTCTGAGAGGATATCCACTAGTCCTAATCACTTACATTTGTAACAGATTTGTCATGGCCATAAAGAACAAATATATTCCATCATAAATCTCCAAACTGCATGGGTTTATAAAGGGAAGCAGTAGAAATGCGACTGGGGATTTCAGATTAGGCTGTTCTGAAGTGACTGCTGGCCCTGAGCCAAAACAAACTACCAGGGAACAGCCAAAACAACTGAAGAAGCGATACAGATCTTTCATTCACCCTTAAAATAACAAATGAAAAGTCAGAATGAAATAAGAAACCCGAGATAGACAGGCAGGGCGGTTGAACAACATGTTGCAGAGGACAGGGACAGAAGGGGACAGGAGCAGAGCGGGCACATACACATAGCACATACCTCTCCTGACAGCGATTAGAAGCTGTCAGGGGCTCTGGAGCTGCCACTCCGCTGGGCTCAGAGGAGGCCTGTCTCGACAAATTGCCCAGATTAAAATACCACACGAGGAGGAAGGAGGCCGTGACCTGGGCCTGCCCCACTGCTGCTGCTGCTGCTGCTGCTACTGCTGTATAGGGACGGGTATGGAAACTCTGCTGCAATAAGGCTGCCAGGGGTACTCCAGGGCATCAGGGTTAGTTCAGTTGAATATTTTGTGGATAAAAAGTAAGAAACAACAAATAAAACAAGTCTTTTTTGAAAATTTGCAAACAAAAATAGGAATATGTAGGGATGTGTAAAAAAAGACACATATCTGATGTACTGACGACAAACTGGGAACGACACATGGGCACACTTGGGCAGCTTACGACATCGATATTTGAACCAATATATATCGACCAGCCTTTGTCAGTTAGTCAGTCATCACTGTATCGAAGAACATTGTAAAAACACACTATCTAACCCTGCGCATTCTCTCTCTTTTCTAAAATATTTATCTTTGTCAATCAATTCCACCAATTTCTTCGAGGACACAACTGACTTCACCAACTTTTATTCCAGATCAGTAAAACCATGCATTTCAACATCTGAATTCAAAAACTGTTATAATTTTACTATTGTGAGAATTAAATCGGCCAAGGGTCACTATAGGCATTACATCAGACTGAGATGGAATGTATATTACATTAGCCTATATTTGTTTCTGCTATGTAATTACAGTAGAAAGATCAGCCAATAACCCCGCTTCAAACCTCCCGAATGCATATTCTCCCGCTCACACTATGACACCCTATAGTAAAATGCAAATTCCCTGGTGAACACTGAAAGCCCCCTGGTGTGTGAAGCCCTTTATATTTTGACATATTTTTGTACCATCTTTGTCTTGAATACAAAACTGAACCCAGGCATCTTTTGATAAGTGCAGGACAGTTGTTTCAGTCATGTGCCGAGATGCAGTTTAATTAGGCTAATGGCAACAAAGCTCTGAAGAAGTCAAGTTTTCAGCTCAAACCTCATGTACACGTCGCCTTGTATTCCTGTATTTGCAGGTGATACACGCAAACCCAGAATAATGAGTTCAGCATGTCCCGTATCTATCCGATGTCACCGCAAATCGTCTGTCCCGACACTGAAAAATGACCTTTCTCAGCAAGATTTGGACAAGATTTTGACAAGGCAACGTAGTGGAGGAGAAATATACACACGCGTCACATGAGCGCACAAATATTCATGTAGTGCGGCTCAATCAGACACCAGACAAAACGCGGGCATGCCTACTTGCTCCCAAAAAGAAAAGGGAAAAACATGTCTTGACTGATATTTTGTTCCTCAAACGGAGCGTGGCGTTGTGGCCGCTGTCATGTCACAGGCGAGCGCAGTGTGGCAGAGCAGATGGGGCTAAACACGGGCAGAACAGACAGAGACACCACATATTATCACAGTGCACAGTTTAGGGACAGCAAGAAATCAATAAACATTCAGTATTGAGGATGTAGTTTAAAGGGGCCATATTATGCTATTTTCTGACCCTTGTTATAATGTTGTTTCCTCATCAAAAACATACCTGGAGTTGTGTTTTGTGTCATTCATACATGTTTAACACACAAACCCTGCGTCTGTAGGCTATGTTCTTCTCTTAAACGGACCTGGAATTGCCGGTCTCTACTGAACAAAAGGTAAAAGGTAGCTCTTAAATTGAAAACTACCACTGAAATTGAGCATTTTGAGCTTTGGCGATGTAGACAGACTATTATAAAGGATCAATTGAAAACTACCACTGAAATTGAGCATTTTGAGCTTTGGCGATGTAGACAGACTATTAATAAAGGATCACTCAAACATGCGTGAATTAAACAAAACACAACTTCAGGTATGTTTTTGGGGTAACAACATTATAACATGGTTTAAAGCTCACAAGAATCAATTTTGTGTAATATAGGACCTTTACATATGTTCAAAATACATGATTGAATTGCCTGTCAGAACTTGGTCAAACTCTAATGAACCTTGAAGAGCCAACATAAATGCATCACTGGGAATCACATAGATTAGACAATTTCCAATCAGGAATTTCTGTTACACACTATTTAAAAAAATTACATTTACCAAAAAAATCTCTTGGAATCGCGACATTTCAGATAAACAAAAAGCAATAGTAAATTTGTTTTGTCTGACATGTTCAACAGTATGGCATCAAATTTATCTATCTCCATGGAAATCCACGTTACAGGTCAGATCTGTGGAGAGGCAAGCCAATTCACAGTAAATGTTTTTCAAGTTATGAGCAATAAAATTTTTTAGATGCGTTTAATGGCATACTGTGGAACATTCCCGTTCCAGGAAAAGTAATAATATATCCATGGAGACAAGAAGAAAAGTTATATTGTGCACCTTTAAATTTGACTTACAAGCAATCCAATTAATCCCAAAATGCAAAAATAACGAAGGCTCAGTAAAAAAGTTTCAGTGATTTTCTATGGGGAAGTTATTTTCTTAGAGCCGAGTTGTGATGACGCCTGGTTTCTGATGCAATAGCCACTATAGAAAACAAACTAATAAACCATTATATTATTTTGCAAAAGTCGATGGGAACCCAATGTGCTGAAAGTGCATTATTACATTAAGATGAAGATTCTAAAGTTCTAATAAAAGTCTCAAGTTGGTGAATTTAACTGGTCTGTTTCTTAAAAGTTCTCCACCCGTGGCCCATATGGTGTGGCAGTAGAACGCCTACACTGGAATATAATGCAAAAATTGGGTTGCTAACAAATGCAAAGTTATGAAAAGATTTGAAAAGAGATAACCTATCCATTTGAAATACTGGAACAATTTGCCCGATTGGTGTCATAATTCTTATTCTGCCACTGGCTCAAATACATACAAATGAGTGAATGTGTTAAGCTGACAGACTAGCTTTACCTGATACCGCACAATTACACCCATCACAGTCTAATTGCTCAAAGTATTTCTACTGAAAACAAGCCATGATGAAAGATAGTTTACAGGGGAAAAGTCTTACCACAAATGCTGCCCATCTAAACTTTGACTTAACAAGCATCTCTCCCTCACAGAGATATTGTAATGTTTACATTTTAAAGTCAGAAAAACTTGGAATGGGAGTAGTCTTCTTTTTTCCCCCATTTTTGCAAAACAACTTAGGTTTGGATCCCGTGGGCTCATTGCGTATTCCTCATTACAGTAGAGGAAACAGAGGGGTGAAGAGAGGCGCGGCGCCATCCAGGAAGGTGACAGAGGAAGACACAGATCCCCAGTGACACGCCGAGACATAAACAGCTGATAGTTATCGTCGCGGCAACACCAGGTTCTGTTGCTCGGAGTGAGGCTTACAGCAATGATGTCTGCAACCGCAAAACAAAGTCACAAAGCATTTTCTGACAGACAACCTTCCCTGTTCTGACAAGCTGGACACTACACAGAATAGGGCATTTGATGAGCCAATTGAAGTGGTGGATTTCAGCCAATTTAAAGATGTAACTATTTCAATTATGTATTCACTTTATAAGGCTTTCCTAAATGTGTAAACTTTCAGCAGCAATGTTCAGTGATAATTACATTTACACAAAGTTCAATGCAAACTATAACATTTACTCGTTTTCAAAATGGGGGTCCAGAGCGCCAAAGGATACAGTCACTCTGTAAGGTGCCTATCAAAGCTTGTCTATATTAAAGCTATATTATGTTATAATGTTGTTTCCTTATCACAAACACACCTGGAGTTGTCTTTTGTTTCATTCACACATTAAACATACAAACCCTGCAAATTTAGGCTAAGTTCTTGTCTCAAACGGAAAACACTCTGCTCCACCTTGTGATGTCATGTGGTAATACAGAAAGTTTTCCACTGTGTTTTAAACTCCATGTAATACAGAAAGTGTGCCACTGTGTTTTTAAACTCCATACACTTTCACTAAAATCACTGGATAATTTCAGCCCTGGAATTGCCAGTTTCTACTGAACAAAGGTAAAAGGCTGTTAACTTGCAAACTACCTGTTTTATGACACCATAAGGAGGAACAGAGCATTTTGAGCTTTGGAGATGTAGACAGACTAATAATAAAAGGTTACTCAAACATGTGTGAATAAAACAAAACACAAGTCCAGGTATGTTTTAGATGAGGTTACAACATTCTTACATGGCTTAAAGCTCACAAGAGTCAATTTTATGTAATACAGGACCTTTAAGTAAATCAAAAATAAAAGATTTCTATTCATAGAGTTGATTGTATGACTTTAATGCAAAACCCCTCCCTGCTGGAGGTTAGCTGCAATAGTTCTAGGTTCAAGCTCAAATAAATGTACCATGAGGAACTTATATCTGGAAAATCCTTCAGAGCCCTACAGTCTTGAACTCTATCTGCAAATGGATGTGCATTAGTCCTGGACACATCTGCAGCCTGGCCGTCCATGGGAGTGGATCTCTCCTTCCTGTGGTTCTCTGGCCGTCCATGGGAGTGGATCTCTCCTTCACTGTGGTTCTCCTCGAGGTTTCCCTTTTTCCCACTGTTTTTTTTTTAGTTTTTCCTTGCCGAGAAGGAGGGTCTAAAGACAGGGGATGTACTGGGACAGTTATCCATTTGCTTGTTTTCTGTTGATTAATTTGCTTGTCTGTTTCTGTTCCATTGTTGATTTTCTAACTTTCTGTTGGTTAAATCAATTATCATGTTCAGCCCTAAGAGGCAACTGCTGTTGTGATTTTGGGCTTTACAAAAATAAACTGAATTGAATTGAATTGAATTGAAAAACTGCACTCACACAACCACAAGATCAGTGAAGTTCATGTAATAACAACGCTGCATATATAAAAGTATAATCTGAATGACTGAAGGCCCACATTTCTAAAAACACTTTCACATACAAACAACCGAAAATGGTAGAGCCTTCTGGTAATTAAGCAAGATTTACCAAATCTAAAAACATAATTGCACAACCAAAATCTGTACCAATTTTGACCATTTGTTTTGTTTTAGATCATGTTCAGAGGTGCCCAGACAAAATTCTAAATGCAAAATTGAAAAGACGCCATGACCCCACTGTCCCATGCCAGTTTGCAAGGCAGATCTCTCCAAGTTTGAATTTCAACCAGAACACTGTCTTCTGAGGTCACGCTCTCCATACAAAAAGAGAAAAAAAGACCACCTAATTAAAATAACAAACAAAAAATCCTGGCTAGCATCTGCACACTATTCATACCTGGACCGTGGTAGCATATAATGTATAATGTATAGCCACTCGCCCGGCACACGTGAAAAATATGTACATATTCCAAAACAATGAGGTGGTACACAAGTGCAAGTGGCAAGAGGGAGTGTGTGTGTGTGCCTATGAGCGCAGACAAACTCCTGGTAGTGACCCCCAACCTCCTCTCGGGGGCATAAATATACATGTGTGTGTATGGGAGCGGGCTGGCGGATTATAATCACAGTGAAAAGAAGGGGGAATCAAATTTATTCTACCGCTACCATTAATATTTCAGTCCTGTTACTGTAGCCCATGTGAAAAGAGCATGAATGATTAATTTAGACATCACCTCTGTCACAATCCCTTACTGGAGCCGCCCCGTCACGCTCGTACCTCTGAGGATAGTAAACAAAAGGTGGGTTCTCCCCGAGATTTTTTGTTGTGGTCTGGTTTGGGCTGTTCCTGTCGCCGTGGAGATGAGGGCGGGGGCGGTTGTAGGACAAGCAGACAGCCTTTGTGGATTGTGGTAGTGACATTCGGCTGAGAGAGTTGGAGTTGTGGAGACTGCGACAGGGGAGTGGAGCCGATGTTTGAACACGGTTGTGATATGAAAGATGGTGGTCATGGGATGTGAGGAAAGATCAAGAGGATATTAACAACACTAAAAGATCCAAACCAGGTCAACAGGGGCTCAGTCCATTTCTGAAGTAAAGAGCAAGCAACTCATAAAATGTTACAAAAAGTACAGACAAAAGAATGGAAAGTCATGACCTACTGCTCTTAATCTTGTCTTGCACAATTTAATGGGGTCAGTTTGGAAATAGGAATGCTATTTCACTATTTATTTGGTTTTACAAGTTGTTTACTTTTATTCTAACATTACTTTTGTATTGCATTTTATAAGCTTGGAAATAATTAAGTCATTAATCACTCCCCGCACTCTGATGGAAAGGAACGTCTGTAGCCACAGCTGCCCTGCGGTAGACAGACAGAAGTGAGGCTGCCAATCTGCGCCATCGCCCCCCACCACTACCACCAGTCGCATTCAGATACTGTACATAAGCAAAGTGAGTAAAGCGCTTTGCCCAAGGACACAACATTTTGTCTTTTCATGTCATTTTGCATGATCTATGGATATAAAACTCACATTGCTGTAAACATACACTTAAAATATATGTACATAATCTGAAGGCAGTGTGTATCTGCTGCACTGTCAAATCCCACCTACAGCCCACTGGCATGTGGCCCATCCCAGTGTTTTTACTGTTGTTTTTAGTGACAGTTTTCTGACACGTGGAGATCACAGAAGATAGGATCCATCCATCATTGCATCTCCAGGGCCTGAGGGTGTGGTGCACCAGACCCTCTCTCTCACTATACATTTGTCTAAATTTGTCCAGGAGTGAACTACTGCCACCACTTTGAGAAGCTACACGCCCATTTTGCTATATGCATGCATGTATCACAACAGTATATGCTAAGTGCTAATGTGTGCGTGGCTACCTGCAGTGAGAGAGAGAGGGAGCCATGGGGGCAGAGCGTGGCAGGATGACACTGATGGGAGGTGCTGGCACGTGCCCTCCGGTGCTTTTGGTGTGGTTGTCATTTTGTTGTTTTTTTTGGTACAGAACTACCCCCTCCCCTGTCGTATTATTCAAATATCACACTCGAAGTTTCATAAATAAATAATGAATCTGACTGGCTGGATTGATGAGCGGGGATGGAGAAGTGTTGCAGTTTTTCATCACATTTTTTCACATATTTTTCATTGTTTGGACAAAGTCTTTGACAGGCGCATCTCTCTTGGGAGACTGAGCTTATCAGAAGTGGAAGTGCTGGGTTAGAAGGATGCTGCTGTCTCATAGAGCGCGCAGCTTGTGAGTAAACATCTATTATCATTCAAATCATGGCTCAGATTTGTGGAATCAAGAAGTTTCACTAGCTCAGATTGAGAGCAAGTTCACAAACTAAATAAAGACGAATCAGGCATTTGATCATTTCCACTATTCAATTAGCATTTCACAGCTAACATAGGCACCAATTTAACTAAAATGCTACTGGGAACACTATATATACGCTGCGTACATGTGACATCACAACGTTCTTGAATCCCTTTTGTTTAAAATTGGTCAGAATTCTATGGTAGAATTTGCCGTTTAACTGTAAGATTGCAGATTTGTTGACCTGCTTTATGGCTAATATCTCTAATTACTGGGCCAAGCCACATGAAACAAAAACTGGCATGTTTGTGGAGGAAACGCCAAACAAATAATTATAAAGGTTAAACATTTTTGCATTTTAGCTTTGGATATTTCTTTCAAACACACAAAATCTCCCATAGAGTTACATAGGGCCCTGCCTCCATCTGAAATTATGACATCAAATTATTGAAGTTGCAGTAGCTAAATCTGGTACAAATCATCTTTTCTTTTGTAAGATTAATGAATTTGTAAATGGTCCCTGATAAATAAAGACTAAAAGAAAGAAAGAAACTAAATGCAACCTGCTGGAGTGATTTTCAAAATACTATATTAAAGATAATCAGGAAAATTAACTGAACAGATTTGGAGAACAGTATCACTGGTTTGTCATTGAAAAAAATCTGTGAAAAAGCCAGCAGCAGGAGTAACTACTTTTGATATTCTAAAATGGTGGAAGTGTACAAAATCTACTACAGTTTTGTTGCTTTACCTCGGAGCATAAAATGGATTGAAGCATCTAAAACAAAAGGATCGTTTGAATACACAATTTTGTTTTCCTTTAAGCAACAAAAAGTCCAATGCACAAAAGCAGTGAGAATAAATCAGACAACATCAGCAGCAGATAGTAATATAGAGAACTCTGAAGTTGGTCCTTACATATATATACATACTAAGCACACTAGCTCCACTCCACACATCTCCATAGCTTACGGGACCCAAAGAGGTCAATGCGCATCTGAAACTTCTTTGTCTTTCCCCAGAAAAATGTGTGGGACTTAAAAGCAGCAACAACTCTGCACTGACTCTTCTTCTCTATAGTTCCTAAAGCCAATGCAGATCAATACAGAGCCATACATACCACAACAGGAACTGCTCCTGTCAAAGGTTACTATCTCTTCTCTGTGATTCTCTCTTCATTTTAGCACAGCGGAGGAGGATGAGGAGGACCAACAATAGGGGGAAGAGAGAGAAGGGAGACTTTGGCGCGGAGAGACGGAAAAACCGAAAATGATCTTCGTCTTTAGTAGCGGAACTTGGTGCTAATAGGTTTTGACACATCGCCAGCAGGCCAAAGAGAGAGGCGGCTGGGGGTTAGTCGATAGAGGAACGCGGCGGTGGCCAGAGGCGAGAAGTAGCGTCTCGAACCGACCCGTGGTACCAAAACTGGGCTGGGGGCCTGACCACTAATCATTAGAAAGTCAATGAGTCCTCTAGCGCTCGCAGCAACGTTAGCCTTCCCAGGGAGACGCTCCATGTAGGCCTCATCGCGAACATACACAAACGTATGCGAATACTTAATATATGTGCAGCATCCAAGAGAGAACAACAACAAGAAACTGGATGAAACTTTGTATGCAGATGTCTATGAGTGAAGTGTATATAGACTATATACAACCCATCTCTGAACAGAAATGGGGGGTCTAAGGTATAAGCAATCACCCATTTACGATTCGATCTTCAGACCCAACCCAAAACCAAGAAAACAATAGGGCTAATCTGAATATGCTATCAGGAGTTGAAACATTAGGGGCATGAACGATGCAAAATGTGACTCAGGTGACAGTTCACACCTTAGGGTAGTTCAATGGACTTAACTAAAAGCAGATTCTCCTCACTCCTTAAACAACTAGGGTGTGTTAGTTTCAGTATAGCTAACTCCTACCTTCAGACACATGTTTAAGGCAATTACTTGTCAGAGCCCTGTAAGAACTGAAGAAGCTACTTGGATGAATGACAAAACAAATTCCCTAAAAAAAAACAAAACAACTTTGTCCAGTTGACAGAATTCAACCTTCTTTTGCAATAGCTTCTTTGATGTGAGACGTCTTTAGGCCCTCCTGCCCCTCACTGGACACAGCCTCTCCTGGGACACCTCTCCAAGGTTGCACTGGGCTCGGGTCCCTCACCTTCATCCATGCATTTTTAAAGGCTTCAAAAAGGATCTTGACACGTGGGCTTAGACTTGGACTTCACAATGAGACATGCTTTCTCTAATGGGCAAAGACTTCATTTAGATATGCAAAAGATTGGGTAGACATTTAAATCACGGGTTTCAAGTTCATCAGTAAAAGTTGAGTCACTAATAATTTCAGTAAGTTCTATGTTTCTTCTGAGTTCTTTTGCTTGGACATTTTGCTCTGAAACAGAAGTCCATTTAGACAGTAACCTTTAACCTCAGTTCTCGTGAGGGACTGGCCTAAATATCTGTCTGAAGGAAGGCGCTAACTACACTGAAACTTAACACACCCTAGTTGTTGTTTACAGTAAGGAGTTTCTGTTCTATTAGTCATGTCAATAAAACTACCCTAAGGAGTGAACGGTCACCTGAGTCATATTTTGAATTTTGTAAACGGCCCTAATGAGTCAACTAGTGCATATTAGCAAACTATGACTAGCCATACTGTTTTCTTTGGTTTGATTTCATCACTAAAAGTACGATTTTATATAGGCCTCCAGCTCATTCAACAATGACATAATTAACCAGGAGCTTTCTATGTGGTCACACATCTCACAATTCAGTCATGTCCATGTACTGCCCCTAAACATGTACACAAATTAGATGAACTAAAGCGGAGCAAATCCAAAATCAGATCAATAGCCTTACAGCTTCTTAGCTTAGCTCCTCTTTCTGATCAATATGCATGCAATCAAACTTTTTGCCAGCGCTATACCCATTGATCGAGTTCATTGATCCTGGTGCTCAAGCTCCTTTTAGGAACGGAAGGTATAGATATTTAGAGTTAGAGACCCCATCTGGCCATTTTCATGAACTTTGACCTTTGTGCTAATCCTCAAACAAAAGCCAGAACTTATTGGACCCCATGCCGTCTGACCTAAACCATCCCTGGAGGTTAGGAGCAAGCAGTGGGGTGCCTCCAACTTAGAACAATGCCCCCCTCTGGGCTTCGGACCTCATTGCAACATAGTGAAATGCCTGTTACCTTGGCATACAGTTTTATTTGATATGCTAAAGTGGCAGACAGACTGAAACGTTGGTTGGCAGATAAGAGGCAGAAACGCGATGGAGGGTCGGCGAGGGTGGGGTGGCCCGAACCAGGGTCTAAAGCGTGGGGATTGGCGTTCACTCAGGCTGCTCACTGATGTGCCGCCAGGGCCTTTGAAGGGATTATTAACACATTTTGATTACTCTGGTCCAGTTGTCACAGAAAATATAACCTCCATCAGGAGCGGAGATCGGGCGGCCCTTTTCTTCTTCGGTCTCCCTAGTGTGAGTCCTCTTCCATCGGAGCTGCTCCTCTCATTGCCCTGGGATGGCCCGGCTCAAAGCAATCCACTAATTACACTGCCAGACATCTTCAAGAAAACGCCATTAGAAAGATGACAGACCACTCACAACACTCAAATAAGTGACAAGATACTGTTTCTTCCTTAGACTATTTAACTGCTGCTGTAGTCACTAAACCAGATCTTCATACAAATCAGTGCATATCAGTTGGAATGTATACTGCTGTCAACATCATGTTACTTTGCATTAGACACAAGGTAAGCAAAAGATTAAGGCATTATTGGTGTTCAAGAAGAAGCAGCTCACTCAATCATGTTTGCACAAGGAATCCAGCTGTAAAACCTTGAAGGTATAGTTAAGTGCCCAGGCTAACATGTACTGAGGCTAAGAATAAGCCAATTCAAAGACACACAGCTTAGCATCTTCAAGAGTATATAATATATTTAAAACATCGCTAATCAAGATACAAAAAACAAAAACACATAAAAACCAATATACAAACCCTAGAGGTGAGCAGAGTATTAAAATTGTTTAGAAGATATGCAAAAATGGAATAGAGAATGTATCGTTTATACTAAATAAAATGCTGCAAAAAGAGCTGATTAAAAATGAAAATTTAAAAAGCTATATTGTATATATCAAGTATATACCAAGTAGTATTTCTTCAATTTTGTGGGTAATTTTACATATTTGTCATTTCATATTTATCTGATACTTAAACCATAATTACCATTTAAAGACATTTTAAGGACTTTTGTTGGATTGACATAATATCATATCAATATTGGGCAAATTGGGGGTGGGCAATATTGAAAAAAAAAAACAAAAAAACTAATATGCCCGATACTAAAATCTTCCCAGGCTTGTGACAATGCTCTACTGTTAAATAATAGGCAGTTGTAATAATTTGTAAACAACACTGTAATTAAACCTTAACCTGGCTCCATTTCTAAATGGATTCCTCCTCCATCAGAATGCAGCCTGAGTGTTGTGACTGTTTACGCCTTTGACTTGTGAAATGCACATGCCTCGCCTCCTTCACACCCTGTCACTTCAAGACAAAATAAAAAAAGACGCTAAGAGACAAGTAAACACACACTTCCTCGTCGAATAAAGGCCTCTTTTTAGGAAGTCTTTCGGAGAGATTCCAAAGATAAAAACATCCAGCGAAAAAGGAACAAAGTCTGTAGAAGTCAATGGAAGTGTGGCTTTCTCCTGTATATCATATTTAGTGTGATAAGCCTGGTTAATACATAAAAGACATCCGGCCTATTCACACGCCATTAACTAAATCTGCTGTGTGTGAAATGTATATTCATAAACAGAGATGCAGCTGAAGCAAAGAGCTATTTCGAAACAAACACACAATCTGTGGACAGGGCCACAACACAGGCGACATCAAACGGTCCGAAGCGAGGGAGGTAAAAGTAGGGCAGGCCACGGCCAGGGAGACGAGTGTGGGGCAGAAGGAGCAGGAGTGGCAGTGTGGATGGAGAGGGGTGGAGAAACAGATAGAGAGAGCTATGGATAGAGAGGTATGAGAGAGTTACAGAGAGAGAGGGATGAGGAGAAGGATAGAATGAAGGATAGAATGAGGAATGGAGATAGGAAATAATGGGTGGATAAAGAGATAGAGATGGGGATGGAGAAAAGAGTGGGAAGAAGGATGGCTAGAAGGACGTAGAGAGGGGTGGAGAGAAGCATGGGGAGATAGGATGTAGACGGGGTTCAAAGAGGGATGGCGAGATGGACGGAGAGTGGAAAAGAACAGGACAAAGAAAGAGAAAGAAGGATATAGAGAGGGGTAGAGAGAAGGATGGAGAGAAGAACTGAGAACTGAGTGACTATGAGATATGGAGAGGGGGATGGAGGGATGGGTGGAGCGATAGATGGAGAAAGAGTGGTGGCGAGAGATGGAGAGGATAGAGAGCGATGGAGAGATGGGTGGAGAGACACATGGAGAAAGGAAAAGAGAGAATATAGAGGGATGGAGAGATGGAGGTCACTGTGTCCCATCTGGGAGGTGCTCAGGTGTGTGTTCTGAAAAGGAACCTTCTGTTCAGGGCTCTGAGGCCCCAGTGCGGACACGAGACAGGCCCACACAGACCTCAGGTCTTCCTGCTTGGCCCAAATAAACTCAGGTGGATCAAGGCACGCACCACAGCTAGACTCTACATAAAACAGGCACAGTGTGACAAACAGAAGTCACTGCAATTTCCTGTTTAAGGATGTTTGCAGCACATGTTTGTTGTCTTAGTCGCATTTGAATTGGTAGCTGTTGATTCATTTGCTTTAGTGCATCCATTTTCCCAAACCCAATATAAGAAAAAAATCAAAATCAAATCAAAATATTTTCAGTAGATACTTTTCAGCAGAGGCATTGTCAGGTATTTTGTGGCTCATAGGGATATCACTTACCCATGACCAACTAGACAATTTCAAATTTGAGCTTTGATGCTTCAGATTCATGGCAGAGTTATACTTTTATGTTTGTTCAGCAGCACAGTGAAAATGTGCTTACTTGGACTTTACCAGCACTGATTGTTTCTGGCTATTTAAAATACGACATAGTGGTGTTAGTATCTGAATGTTACATCACTTTCCATCTTTAGTTTCTGGATATTGCACTGATGTGCTTATTCTGCTGCACACAAGAAGCTGTTCACTTTTTTTTATAAAACAGATGCAACATCCAAGCTGGAGGTGCTGTAGAGGCAGCAGCAACATCAAAGGCCCGCACAAACAATAGACACAGTGTACTTGAATGTGATCAGCACAAATCCAAACAACACAAATGTCCTCATTCAAAGTCCAGCCCACGACAGGTCTACTGCACACATTAGACCAGAGAAATGAGATTTCACTTGTGGAGTGACCACCTACCAGCAGCACCGCATCACACACATCTTTGATTTGTGTTGTAATGACATTTCTGATCAGTGCACAACAAGCTGGCCTGGGCAGATGGAGAAACACTGCTTTTGCCTTGTCTGGTGTTGAGAGACCTGAGTGCAGTGGTCACTTATGGCAATCCTGTTACTTACCGTTCTTTGTTGCTGACAACACAAATCATGCATAATCATACGACTGGATAATTAGCATTCTTTCACAAATGAGGAAAATGACCCACAACTCCTGGAAGATCATTTTGACAGATCGACCAAAATATTCTCGGCGAGGAGGATGCTCAAACCATTCAAATCAATTACATCAAAGATGAGGCTCACATTTCGAGTCTTGTTAAGTTAACTGTAGTCATATTGCCAAGGTAGGGTGCCGGAGCCACTGCTGTCACTTGACGACGCCTGGTTCTAAATTGGGAGTGAAGGCCTCCCCAGGAGACATGGGTGAACCTGTCACCGAAGACTGAGGGAGCAAAAAACGTTCAAAAACGCCACACACACTAACAGGCAGACAACAGCGCATCTCCATATGCTTAAGATCTTAATCATCGCACCATCATCTGCTCGTCCTTTCACGCGCTGCATTTTGTGAGCCACACATGAAAGAAGGACATCTGGAATACAATTATTCCTAGGCACTCTAAGACACACACTTTCCCTTTGCTCTGAATTTGCATGAATTCCATACATCTGGCCTTTAAGAGGCACTGGCAATTATTCATCGAGCAACCGGCCACCAGTCTAAACAGCTCATTAAAACAGCACAATACCTCACTTCAAGCACACAAGCAAATTGGCATGAAACTCTATCACTGCCATATTGTGTGTCTCTGAATGTCCATTCTTAGACGAAAACGGGTTTAGAGTGACTTGTGGGTGCAGCAAAGAGCTCTGCTTCTGTCTTTGACTGCTCACATCTACACACTTAATTTGGTCAACAGCTAAATATAATGACTTTCAACTGAATAATAATGAGCAAATAAAACAAATGTGTGTTTTTCTATAATGACACTGGGTTTTAAAATATTTTTATATCAGCATATTGCTTTTGGGTAGGAACATGCAAACAGAACCAACAGAAAAAAACATTAATGGCAACTCAAGCCATTTGCTTTTATATAAAATATTGTAGTGTGCTTCTCAGCATAAAGGGGATTATAAATTTATTTAAAAAATATTTTTAAAGATTGCATAGAAATTTCTATCAATGGCAGATGACTCAGGTGTAGTGTAGATCTAAATAAAATTCATCATTTCATTGATGTTACTTTATAGAACTTGTGAAATGTTCCAGCATGTTTATTTCGAGTTATTACGCAGGAAACCCCACAAATCACCACATCAATTTCCAAAGATAAAATATCAAAAAATGCCAACAAGCACATCCTCCTACTATCAGGTGGCCTTCTCCAAACATTCAAACAGCTACATCAATGAACGGTCTGTGTGTAGCCTTAACTACGCACAGATTCACATCAAACCTGCGCCGGTCCAGACCAAGGAGAGCGTCCCTTAGGCCATCTTAGCCAGTCCTTCTCAACTGCTCTTTAAAAGACGGGCCGCGCTACAGTACCGCTGCAGTTGGCCCTGATTGATGATTGAGTAACCCGAGATCATAGATGTGCTTGGGGAAGACTTGGGCTGGTGCGGAGCTGTGCATACATCAGCCCTTTAGGACAGCTGTACATACTTCATGCAGCGAGCGCTAGTGAAGTTAACGCCGGGACTGTGTCAAGCACTTAAGGGGAGGCTTTCTACATCCAATAGTCAACTAAAATGATTACAGGGTTACTTTGTTGCTCTAAATCGGGTTTTATCTCCACAACGGCGGAGTGAGGCACGTGCTCACTTTAACAGATGATTCACACATTAACTTAGATATCTTTGAGGGACTCCACCACAAAAGCTAAATAAATAAAGTTCAAGCCACTGATGCACATTCTCTTTTAGGTACCCTTGGGTTCACACAGCCCCGTGCAAAGCATTATATCCAGGCACCCATGCGAGCACACAGGGCCCCTCTCAGCACCGACAGAGCGGCAGACGCTCTTTCTTCAGCAGCTCAAGGGCGCGGCCTATCTACCGAATGAGAGAATGCATGAGAGGTTTAAGCTTCAGTGGGCTGCAGTAAGTCTCTATCTTTTATATCGACTTAAAAGTATCAGAACAAAGCAATGTTTAGGTATTTAACAAGGCTATAAATAAACAGTTTTGCAGATATATGAAATTTTGTATATTTGTAAGGCAAGATATCTATAAGCATAAAAAAGAAATCAATTTGTACATTTTAGTAAAAAAGATGCCCTTTCAAAATTACATCATAAAAACCCTCACATTTGTAAACAAAAAATCTAAAAGTTAAATTTCCCCCGGTCTTGTTTCCTCTGGGCTGATTTAAATAAAAAAGCCACAGTCAGCATGTTGTTAGTGGCCTATCCTAAAGCGTTGCACATGTGCAGGCTGCAGCAGGCTGGAGCAGGGACACAGCGCGCTCACTCCTAAGGTTACCCCCCAGGACAAAAGCCTTTACCGTCCCACTGACTGGCAGATGGGACGACCAGCTGACATCGCGGCCCGGCCCGTTTCATGTTCGGCGGGTGGGTGTCTAACGGGTGGGCACCCTGTCTGACGGGCGCAGAACGGACCAGAGAGCCAGCTCCTTTGACAGGGAAGGGCTCTGGGCTCCTCTGGGTGGACATGGCAGAAGAGGACAGACGGAGAAGGCGACTGTGGCTGTGTTTGTTAAGGATAATTGTGCGTCTCGAGGTGGGGGGGCTCCGATAAGAGGAAAACACGTTAGTAAAGAGCTGATGACCGCATTTACCCCATCCAATAGTTTACCCAAGGATTTAGCCAACAACTAAAGAGATAAAAACAAAAAAAAAAGTAAAAGTAGATAGTGATTGTTGGGTGCCACTGTGCAGTCGGAGGTCTACAAACATCTGTGTTAAGTGGAAGAGAAGTGACACAGCGCTCACTGAACGCCACACAACAAAGAGCCCGCGCTTGTATTTACAGCTCAACACAAGTCAGCATTGTTGTTTGGTCCTCTCCTGCAACTTAAGTGTATTAAAAAGAAATAAACACTTTTAAGAATATTATTAAAACAGTTAGTTAATTATTTTCACTTTAAGATGTTGTATCACACTGCATAAGGGCC
>KN476832.1:0-60398 GCA_000787095.1 Periophthalmodon schlosseri | reverse complement strand
AAGAACAATAAAACACCAAGATATCCTGTCTAGCTAGTGTTAAATGCCAGGGAGAAGAGGTGGGTTTTCAGTCTAGTCTTAAACTGCCTTAAAGACTGCAAGGATCTGACAGGCAGAGGGCGCTGTTCCATAGTCTGGGCGCTGCCATAGAAAAGGCTCTGTCACCTCTGGTCTTGAGCCTGGCTTTGGGCACAGCCAGCAGGAGCTGATCAGGTGACCTCAGGGCTCTGGGTGGAGTAGAGGGCTGCAGTAACTCCCTCAAATAAAGAGGACACATAGCGTGCAGCCATTTAAACACAATAACATTTTGAATTGCACCTGATATGAAACACGAGCCAGTGCAGGTTGAACAGCACAGGCATGATGTGCTCTCATCTTCTAGTTTTTATCAGCAGACAAGCTGCTCGTTCTGGACATTCTGTAAGCGCTGCAGGGAGCCCTGGTCCAGCCCCAATCCACATGGATTGCCTTTTCAAAATCTACCTGTGGAAGGTAGGGCTTTACTTTAGCAAGTAGCCTCAACTGAAAGAAGCAGGACTTTATGACAGAGTTGTTGTTATTGATGATCTGCATAAGGCAAGAAAGGCTCCAGAGATACAGTGGTCATTTATATATATATATAAAATTGTATAATTGTGATCATTCTGACCTTGCAGGAGGTCACTGTATGGACTGTATCCTTACAAGTCCAGTATGATTGGCCTGGAGAACCTAGGCGATCCTTCAGGGAGCTGGGACATAGTGGAGACCATCGGCAAAGGCACGTACGGCAAAGTGTACCGAGTGACCAACAAGAAAGATGGCAGTCAGGCTGCAGTCAAAGTGCTGGACCCAATCAATGTGAGTCTGATAAAGACATGGAAGTCATTGTGAGCGCTCATCTGGAAGTATTGACCTCATGTGCTTCTGTGCAGAAATGTAGCTCTGCCTCAGACTGTGGGCTATAAACAACAAGCAAGAAGCATTTAGACAACTGTCAGGAGACTTATTTATTGTTCTATTAATACTTTGCCTGTTCATTTGTGCTAAGAATGGAATTTACTCTTAATAGAACTGAAAATTATAGTTCACGTTAAGTTCTGTCTCACCCCCGGGATTAATGTCTTCACAAATGTACTTCAAATAATTAGTCGTTCATACTGCAGTTAAGACCTCAGTGTTATGTTTTCCTATCCATTGATTTTCTTTATTGCTATTACTTGTCTCAGCACACAAGCCATTCAAACAGAGTAAGTACAAGGAACCTCCCCTTATATTCGTGCATAGTTTTTCGTCCTAAACATGCATGGCTTTATTTCGTAAGGTATACCCCCAGATGTGTGTGTGTGGCTGGCTGTAGTATCTAGTCTTTTAGGATAAGCTTGTTGTAGACAGTGCATTGTGCGTTTAAGTCTTGTTCTGAAGTAGGACTGTGATTGTGTCAGCACCTGGCAGGGCTATACAACACCAGGCTCCCCTGATGGCCACAGAGATGAAGCTGCCTTCGCTCCCATCCCTCTCCGAGATTACAGCCCTGACATTATCAGTCACACATCCTCCAAGAGAAATTCTACTCTTCTGACTGTCGCTCCTCTCTCCCGCACACAATTCTTTTGATATAAAGCACTTCCAAAAATAGTTTAGTACCAAGACCCATTCCTTTCTTTGCAATTTATCGCCCATTCTTAGTTGGAATAGTCCATAGAGTATAGTTATTATCTTCTCCCAGTTTGGTGCTATTTTTAGAAGTCGGCAAACTTTATTTTTTTTCTCTTTAAGGATGTGGATGAGGAGATAGAGGCTGAATACAATATCCTGCGGACCCTTTCGAACCATCCAAACGTAGTGAAATTTTATGGCATGTTCTACAAGACTGACAAGTTGTCTGGAGGGCAACTGTGGCTCGTCCTGGAGGTGAGTTATTCTAAATCTCTAAATCTCATATTAGGGGTGGGGTTTACACAAAAATTAAGATAAAAAACATACCTTTCACACATGTTTAATACACAAACCCTGGATATTTAGGCTGAGTTCTTCTCTCAAACCTAAAACAGCAACACTCTGTTCCACCTGGTGATGTCATATGGTAATACAGGAAGTGTTCCACTGTGTTTTTAAACTCCATACACCTTCACTAGAATCATTTGAATAATTTCAGCTCTGGAATTGCCAATCTCTACTAAACTAAAGGTAAAAGATAGGTGTTAGCTTGAAAACTACCACTACATGACATCACAAGGTGAACAGAGCATTTTAAGTTTGGGGGATGTAGCCAGACTAATTATAAAGAATTACTCAAACATGTGTGAATGAAACAAAACACAACTCTGGGTATGTTTTCATGACATTATAACAATGGCTTTAAGCTCACAAGAATCAGTTATAGGTAGGTATTATAGGACCTTAAAGTATAGTCAAGGTTTAAGTATCTGACAAATCTGATGGTAAAATGGTAAAATTTCACACAGAAGTGCAGAAATATTTTAATTTAAAGGCTTATTTAGCAATTTTTTTTTTCAATTTTTATAATCAGCTCTTTTTGAAGAATTTGTATTATAAATTATATACTTGATGTTCCAATTTTGCATATCTTCAAAACAACATCTCTATTACATTTCCAAAAAATGCTCAAACAATTCTAATTTACTGTGTCCTTGGTACAAAAAACTCATGATGTTGGCCTAAATAACAGACGGGAGATTTCACATGCTGCTTCCATTGTGACAGTGCTGTGGCTGTGTGGGCTTGTCCTCTCCATGCATCACAATCTCAAGTGCTGACTGACTCTGTTTCCCTCACAGCTGTGCAATGGCGGCTCTGTCACTGAGCTCATCAAAGGACTGCTCATGCGTGGCCAGCGTCTACAGGAGCCCGTAATCGCATACATCTTATACTGTGCCCTCTTGGTAAGGTGCTACACTGTGCAATGTTAACAAAGAGCTGGTATTTATTATCAGCATATGCAGTTATATAGTAATGTCTCTACCTCTCTGTGCACTTTAAATTGATCAATATAATCACAATGACATTTCTTATTCCACCAAGGGTCTCCAACATTTACACAACAACCGGATTATCCATCGCGACGTCAAAGGGAACAACATTCTCCTGACAACAGATGGAGGAGTCAAACTAGTCGACTTTGGTATGTGGCTTTAAAAGTGAAATTTGCTCTTAATGTAAAATGAAAAGTGCCGCACATTTGGAGTGAAGGCAAAACAATAAAACTGAACATAATATAAAACATATCTACACTGTTTGTGAGGGAGTGAGGGAACACTAGATGTGCCTCACACAACACAACATCTTTTTAGTTGATGGCCGTGGTCTAACCCCAGGGCCTTTACTGCTGATTTAAATTGCATTATTTGATCTTTTGCATATTAAAAGGAGGCTGTTATGGTAAATTACTCAGTGCCGCCCACAGGCATGTTTACGGTCTCTGTGTCACTGAGATGAAGTGGACTCCTGCTGATAAAAATCTGTTCTATATAATTTGAAATGATTATGGAGCATTACTATTACGTCTTGGCAGGTTGCCACACTAAATTATTTGCTTCCAAGATTTATTGATTAGAACAAACATACTGTATATGATTTTAAAAAGCACCATGTATAATCTATGAATATACACTTAAACCGCAGGTGTTTCGGCTCAGCTGACCAGTGCACGGCTGCGAAGGAACACGTCTGTTGGGACCCCATTCTGGATGGCTCCAGAGGTCAGTTTAACCCTAATATATTTATTTAATATTAATGTATGTTCTACTCTGTGTATTTTCCCCCACCATACTTCAGAGGGCGCCTCAAGGGCAACAAGAGGAGCTCTTCAGCTCATTGGGCTTTGGTTTGATAGAACAAGATGCAGTAATTGTACTAAAAGAGTCATGTGGGGCAATTAAAATCCTTCTCAGTTTTGTTTAGAAAACATAAATTCCTTATTTTTTGCATTTATTATTACTGTTCTTTTAAATTACAAATGCTGAAATCCTCTCATTAGTTGAACCATAAAACAGTTGTACTTGACTTGTTTTGTTGGCAGGTGATTGCCTGTGAGCAGCAGTATGATTACTCATACGACGCCCGCTGTGACGTGTGGTCTCTCGGCATCACGGCCATCGAGCTGGCAGATGGAGACCCCCCTCTGGCCGAGATGCACCCAGTCAAAGCTCTTTTCAAGATCCCGCGGTAAGTCAGCAGAGGGCGCTCCTACTACACTTTTCACTTGTATCATTCTCTCACAGATAAACATCATCACAAAACATTTGACAAAAATCACTTTGTAAGAAGCATGTGTAATGTTAAGGATGTTTTAAAATATTTTCAGTTGAAATTAGTATAATTGTATCATCTAGTAGTTTTATTATAATAGTGTTTGGAGTCACATTAATGCAGTGATAAATAGTGTCAAATGGGCTCCGCTGGTGGTTTTATTGTCTGATGATTGTATGTGAGCTCAGAGGCTGCACATGCTGACCTTTTGTTCAACGCACAATCACACTATTATGTCCCAGTCAGCCTGAGATGTGCCTGCTGATTGCAATTTGCATCAGTGATTAGCTCCTTTCACATGGAGACCAGACTGTAGCCTCCGCATGTCGTCACTATAGTATCTCCTCCCTGCCAGGTCAGAGCAGAGACATGCATCTTATTGCATTTCATCAGCGCCATATAGAAAATGTTTATTAATGTGTGGTTCATACAAAAAAATTAGCATTTACTTGAAATTTAGTAATAAAGGCTTAAGAAATGTGGGGAAATATTGAACAAATACAAACAATTCAGTTTACTTTTGTCAAGCCCAAAATCACAACAGCAGTTTCCTCTTAGGGCTGAACATGATCAGTGATTTAACCAACAGAAAGTTTGAAAATCAACAGTGAAACAAATAACAGACAAACAGATTAACCAACAGAAAACAAGCAAATAGATAACTGTCCCTGTCCTTAGACCCTCCTTTTCGACAAGGAAAAACAAAAATAAAGAACCCAGTGGGAAAAAGAGAAACCTCGAGGAGAACCACAGTGAAGGAGAGATCCTCTCCCATGTACTAAACCAGGACTAAACCAGGACTAAACCAGGACTAAACCAGGACTAAACCAGAAATAAACCAGGAATAAACCAGGAATAAACCAGGAATAAACCAGGAATAAACCAGGAATAAACCAGGAATAAACCAGGAATAAACCAGGAATAAACCAGGAATAAACCAGGAATAAACCAGGAATAAACCAGGAATAAACCAGGAATAAACCAGGAATAAACCAGGAATAAACCAGGAATAAACCAGGAATAAACCAGGATGGGCAGGCTGCAGATGCGTCCAGGACTAACGTGCATCCATTTGCAGATAAAGTTCAAGTCTGTTGGGCCAGAGCACACTCATCCAGGATAGGGTAGGGGTCATCCGAGGGGCATCTAGGGTCCAGTCATCATCGCGTGGTCAGCGGCCAGGCATCTGAAACAGTTGTACTCCCAAGAGGGGAGTGGGACAGGGAACAACATGAATAGCAATGAACGAACTACAGGTGAACTGAATAGTGTTGTTGACAGGGAAAGTAGGAAACAGAGGATAGTGCTCAGGTTACCATACTTCCCCAGCAAAGATGCTCCTAAGGCAGTTTAGCTAAAACTGTGGGTTTTATTTCTGCTCCTAACTGGCCTAGCCATAAGCTACCGGTAATTCAAAGAGGAATTTTTTAAGCCTGGTCTTAAATTTATACTTTGGGGCCCTCTTTAACATGGGCAGGGAGCTGATTCCATAACACAGGAGCTTGGTAGCTGAAAGCTCTCCCTCCTACTGTGCTTTGAGACACTCTAGGAACCACCAGTAGTCCAGCTTCTTGAGAGCGCAGTGCTCTGTTTAGATGATATTGTGCTATAGCATCTTGGAGATACGTTGGGGTCATGCCCTTTATGGTTTTATATGTCAGGAAGAGAACTTAAAATTTAATTCTAAACTTGACAGGAAGCCAGTGAAGGGACTGTAGCACTGGGGTGATGTGTTCTCTAGCGGAAAGGTTTTTATAGAGTTTTTAGGGCACGCGGCTAGTTGGGAATTACAGTAATCTAGCCTTGATGTAACAAATGCATGGATACATTTTCAGCGTCACTTTTAGAAAAGATTTTTCTGATTTTGGCTATATTACGCAGGTGGAAAAAGGCTGTTCCACAGGATTGGTTTATATGTCCAGTCCAATCCCAAGGCTGCATGAGGTCATTAATCATAGCGTTGATAATCCACCATAGATACTTGTTTATTTAGATAACAATATTATTATTATTATTAGATTACAATATTACTGAATATTTTAGCCACACATAAAAATCCTGTACAAATGTGTTGTATCTGAGTCCTGCATTTGTGACTTTGTATATTACACTTTTACAATGTGAAAGATTCATGATAAAAATCGGATGGATTTATGTCTCAGGTTTTGATGGTCCAAAAATGGTCCATTTATTTCACTTTATGGTATGACACTCTTTTACTAGACAGGCTTTCGTCGTCCTTGAATGGGCCTTATGATTTCCATATTGGCACTAAAACATTCAATGCACATTTTATGTTTGTGATGTTTTACAATTGCACATGATAATAGCTTTCCACGCCATGAGGATCAGTGACATGTGTAAATATGACATGCAGCACATGTGCTAGATGTTATTTAGTGCAGTAAAACTCCTTCGTAAAGTACACACTATGCTGGGGTTAATTTAGCTGTTTTACTTGATTTTGTATATTCCCAAACTGGAATCAGATTTTTATTTGAATTAAACCAAATTGTTTTTTGCAGAACTTGTGGTATTTTATGACTTGCCCATTTAGTTTTTGTGGAATTTAGACTGGTTGTATTAGCATATAAGGTAATGAAACCAGGTAATGCAAAAATGAATGACATGCCGTCTATTCCAAACATCAACTGTGAAATGTAATTTGCACAGAATTACTTTAGCCACTGCTCCAGGACTGTCAATGGAAGGAAAGGTCAGTTGTTTAATTTTCTAATATATGGTTGTATTATGTTTTGCTAGTGATTATATTTCATATGGAATATTTACTTAAACACATTTGTGGTTCACGAGTGGAGAAATGCCACATCTTTATTTCTCTGCTTTGTTTGGCACCTCCAACACCTTTGATAAATGTAACTGGATTCTCTTGTGTTTATCATGCCAAAAGCTCTACTGTGGCTGCAGTGATGAGTGAGCTGAAATGTAAGTGGCTCATCTATTCACCCAGCCATTATTCTGTACTCACCAAATTGTGCGTCTTCATTTGGAGCTTGTAAGACAAGTGTGTTTGGACTACTTCATTCAAAATGGCCATTTTTCAATGTAGTTTTTGTTTCAGCACACAGTGTTTGTTACTACTGAAAGAACTATTACTGTATCTTTAGTGCAAAGATAACCAACTGAAGTCATAATTTTATAACCCTGACGCAAATAGTCAGAGACCTGGAACATGATGATACTTCAGTTAGGACTGGGTTGATATGACAGTATCATGATTTTTTTCTCTCATATTGATGAATGAATGAATTTTCTGATAGACATTACATATTTTAACTATTTAACACAAAAATAGTCAAATTTCTTCCTCTAAAGTCTGAATTCTGCTCCAAAACAGATATTTTTACTGAGAGAGCATTGTCTGTAGACCTCTCTGTTGAAAAGGCTCAAGCTGATTTTTGATTATTAGATTATTAGAAATGACTGAATCTTGATCTCAGTTAAAATGTGATTCCTTGCACAGCCCTAACTTCAATTCAGTGACAGACTTTGAATGAGTGTAAAAACAGTCAAAGTGAGACATGAATATTTCACACAATCTTGTAATCCTGGCCTGATTTTTGTCATGGTGGCTTAGCTGCAGCCGTCATCAGCCGCTGACACCTTTTCTGATTTAGCCTCAATCCACTGTGCTGAGAGTTAGACGTTTAAGCACTGCCCGGACTCGGATTTGAATAAGCCATTTCTTTATGCTGTGTGAGGCAGCCATACAGAAAGAACCTGAGAGCAGAGAAAGAACAGTTGTTACAGTGTTATCAACTGAATTCTGCTCTTTTAACATATTTGCAATGTGGCACAACCTCAAGGCTAAAGCTTATTTTATTAAAGCATATCTAATTGCGTAGTATTAGAGGCTGGCTGTTTTTATCAGTCTTGGTAATGGCGAAGTGTATTCTTCTGTATCATTCCTACTTATACATTTGGTTGAATGAATGTGATGATGGTAAATATAGAATTTTCTAATATGTGTTAATAATTACTCCCTGCTTTAAAGGAGCACTATGTAACTTTTCTGATCGAGGGTTTTCCACCTGCTTAAATGGTCTAATATGTTATTGGGTTGCTTGGCATGTTCCACAGAATGGCCTTAAACCTAATATTTTACGGGCAATTTATTCCTTAAATTGTAAAAAGATTTTTAAAAAGCATTATTACTGTGATTGGATTCACCTCTCCACAGATCTGACCCGTAACTTGACCTGGTAGCGTCATCTGATTATCTCCCCTTTATTGCCATATTGTCAAGCATTCCATGCAGGCAAAACATCACCGTGTAGACAACAGGTAGGAGACCCTCCACCAGAAAAGTTACATATTGCACCTTTAAAATGCTCATGTCGTTGTTCACTCCTGGCCTGGCTGTCACTAAAGGTGAGTGCACTCAGGGCCGTCCACTCTCACACCTGTGTCCTGTCATTGGGCTCTTTTAAACAGTTATAAATGGCCTCTGTAAATGCTGCTGACAGAGGGATAAGTCGCTCCCATAACTTTAGGCCGCAGTGGCAGGTGCTTGGTGCCAGACAGAACAGAAGCGTTATCATTTGTCAGAGTTTCAGTGCTGGACCTGGACTCAGACCAACTGCTTTTCTGGACCGAACGTACCTCAGAAGTCACTTTATGCCTACCAGCTCTCATATGTCTAATAACTCAAAGAGACAAGAGTCCAACTTTGAGCACACTGTCACTTAAATTCATGTAATGCCTTTGCTAATGTTTGGAATCTGTCATTTTGTTTCAGAAATCCTTCCCCTACGCTGCGAAATCCTGAGCAGTGGTGCAGGAGTTTCTGCCACTTTATTGGACAGTAAATAACCTTTTCTTATTCATTTATTAATCTTTAAAGTCTAAAAAAAGTTAAGGATATTAAATGAGATGGAAAAATGTTTTATAACACAGGGAAATTTGTGAGTGATTTAAATGTGCACTATGTAACTTTTCTGGTGGTGGGGGTCTGCCATCTGCTTGTTTTCATGGAGATGTGATTCCTTTGCTTGGAATCTCCACCAGTATGGTATTTATTTATTTATTTGATTGGGACAATGCATGCTAATGAACAGACATGATACAGCATGAATGTAAACGCACAGGATTATAGCCAAAGGCTAATTTCCATCTGTTGTCCTAAACTAACTAGTCTGTGTTGCATTTATTCAATTCATTGCTAAAACTATACCTTGAAAAACCCTTGCTTTCTTACTGTAAGCAGGGTCGCCTCTCCACAGATCTGGCTTGTATCTTGCCGAGTGGTGTCACCTGCTTGTTTCCATGGAGATAGGTGCAATAATGCCATACTGTGGAACTTGACATGCAGTGCAATAATGGAATCTCCTTGGATACAAACAGTTGACAAACTCACCAACATAAAAGTTACATAAATCTGCAGTTTGTAATCTTTATGCAACAATGCTCTCCTTAATAGATAAGTCTTTGCAAATGTTTACATAACCTGTTAACCCTATATTAAAACCCTGTCACAGTTGAGTGTTACTGCAGCCTGTACCATGGGTCTGTGGAGGGTATCCATCCCCAGCGCCTGCATTAGAGCTGAGTCTGTGACAAAGTGGTCTGCTGCTCTGTATCCAGCTCCACTGAACCGCCATTAGCAGCTACCTCTGCCTAATGTCCTGGTGCTAATGAATGCACCGAATTAACTTTGAGCCAAACAAACTGAGACACACAAATGCAGTGTCATTGATCAGGGTGTAGACAGTAGACTGCTGTTTTCTGTCTGCTGCTGTCAAGACTGCAGCCTGAATGCATTTACTGTAGCTTTAGATTTAGGGGAGAGTTTTCAACATTAAAATGAAACAGCAGGATTTTAGGTGGCTCACGAACTGTGAGCTTATGACTGGACCATCACAGCTTCACAGTAATGACCTAACTGTAATCTACTGTCTTGGTCAGGTGTTTGATAAAAGATTTTGAAACCCGACCCTCAGTGACCCACCTTTTGGAGCACCCCTTCATCAAACAGGCCCATGGCAAAGAAGTGTTGCTACGACAACAGCTGGCAGCTCTCATTCAGGAACAGCAGGAGCTGGGCTGCAAAACCAGAACTAAGTAAGTTTTTATGTTGTCTGCTTTGGAAAGATCTTGGTATCATTGTGCATATAGGGTCTGGTATAAATATAAAACAGTGAGATGCATGCTTTTCTCCAGCAGGGGGCAGGGTCTCATCTTTTATCTCCACAGTCACCCTTAGTAATAGAGCATGTGAAAAGCTTTCTAATAAAAAAAGCAAAATGCAATCGTTCATAATTCTTAAAAAAAAAAAAAATAGAAATGTAAATTTTCAATATCGAAATATTTAAATTGTTATTGATTTGAAAATAATATTTGATCTGCAATCTAATGTTTTATGAAAATAAATAAACATGACACAAACTTATGATCCAATCAAATTTAAAAAGAGAAACACTTACATGTTTCTCCTTAAAATGCTTTAGCATGAGAGGTATAATTTGCAGACAGACACACATTTTTAATAATGAACAAATAAGTGAAATAATAATGAATAAATTGCATGATGACTGCCTGACCCCACTCAGAGGGGAATGGGAGCCCGCTGTTCTTTAGCAGAGAAAGTCTGACTTTGGCGTGGCTTAATCTTCACCATAAAAGAGTTAGCTGAACCTGCCCTTGACGCAGCCTCTTGATGTGGTGCCAGCTCTGTTTACTCCTCAGAGAGCAGTGGTGCTGAGTCTGAGCCTGGTGAAGGTCCTATCCACGCTCAAAGTGGATAATGGGATTAGGAGCTTGTAGGGCGAGAACCGGGTGCGCCTGCTTTACTCTCCTATGCCACAGATCAGTACACAATAAGTCCAGATAAGAATAAAGACATAGCACACTTAAAAGTGCCTGCCGTAGGTGCAATAGTGCAGTTTACTTCAAACTAACCCAGAAGTAGAGGTAAGAAGCAGAAGCAAAAAGCAGTCAGTTCTGAGTATTACCTTGGGATATTCTGTATGATAATCATGTATCAAAAAACTCTTATCTTCACTCTATTTTTTACAAAATAATCACAAAGTAATATCATGGAATGATTGTGAACCTTAAGTTTCATGTTTATAAATCTTGTAGTTGTAGTTCAGTAGTCATGGATGACACTAATTATATGAAACTTGGGCTGATGTGATTCGATTTTTCAGTGCTTATTGTTTGTCTCTCATTTGATTGTTCACAAGAAAAACCTATATGTAAATTGAGGATAGTTGTGCAATAAATATTTGATATTTCTGCCCAGGGGTTTTTATTGAATGTAGGTTGTTTTTTGTAGAATTTTATTTACAGTCAACAAATCGATACACCTCAAAGTCCAAACTGAGTTACCTCTTCAGTCGTTTACACATTGACTTTGCTTTTGCATATTTCAAGTTGCCATGCTTCTATAGATATCTTCAAATTTAAATAATTATGTATATGTAAATATGTAACTTTATCAAGAGGATTAACACTAAGAAAATTTACATAGTATTTACATAGTATTTGCCAAAAACATACTGTATAAAATGTTATGTTTCTTGTCAAATTAGGGCATGTTTGATGGCTAATTATGCCAATGTTTTTTTCTTAATATTTTAAAAAGAGACGTATACACACATTAGAATTTGACGAGAATTTGACCAGTATTATAAAACTAAGTTTAAAATGTAGATCGAGCTTTACATTAAATTTAATTATTCAAAAATTGATATTTAATTGTTCAAAAATGACTGTAAACCTTATATTATTATCGTTGGAATGGTGCATTAGCTGATAGTAAATACTCCAGCCATGTAATAGCATCAGAAACAGGCCAGCGTGCGCTCAGAGCTCCTTTGATTCCTCTGACTGGTGGCGTCCCTGGAGCTTTCCTTGCAGCCTGGAGGCAGCTGTGTGAGTGCTGACCTCTGTCTACTGGGGCTCATTGGAGAGTGATAGGTCAAAACGCAGATGAAGAGCAATCACAGCCTCTAATACCAGCTGATGTGTCCCCAGAGCATTCCTTAAAGGGCCACATAAACTGTTAAAGGGATGGGTTTATATTCACTGTTAAACCAGCACTTTGTCATCAAGTTGTCCCTTTATAGCTTTCTGAGGCACTGGCTATGTTTACATGTTTACGTGCACATAAAAATCTGATCATTATCTGATTTCTGGGGTTATCAGATTATTGAAATGTCATGCAGTTCCATCTGATGCGAATAATCCGTTTTTTTTCCCCAGAGTTATTTTTAAAATGTTTTCTACTTTGTCTTCCAAATCCAACAGTTACTCTAAAATAGGGCTGAACAGTGTGGGAAAATATCGATGAGATTTCTTTGACAAGCACTGAGGTGGCGATAAGATTTATAATAATAGGACTAAACACTGACTGAAAAATTAGCTGAAAATCTCATGTGTTTGAGAACATGTTTGTACAGGTCTAAAGTTTCTACAAGTTTGCAGTTTTGTAATAAGACGAAATATTTTGCTGTTCATGGAGGAAATTATGGTAATTATGTCCGTTAAAATTGCAATTTTGATTCGATTGAGATTAATCTTGCAGCGCTACTCTACAAATTGATTGATTAACTGACACATATTACCAAGTGTTAGCAGATTCCCTTGTGCATGAAAAAACACAACAAATCTGATGTAATTATTATCTGCGTATTCTAGTTATGTGATTTTTACTGACCATGTAAATGTAAATACTTCTGTTTGGCTTCATTCAGACATGAAAGAATCAGCACTCGGAAAACTATTGTGATAGAGAGTTGTCCGGACGATGATCTTGTAAACCTGGAGTTCCTTGACGAGGTAACTTTACTTTTTCATTGACTTTTTTTTTTACACTGAATATTTATTCACATGATCATTTTTTTTATCTGCAGGAAACCATAATAAACCATCTCCGTAAGAGGTATGAGGAGCTCCAGGTGTACACATATGTGGGAGACATCCTTATCGCTCTCAACCCTTTCCAAACCCTTAGTATCTACTCTCCACAGGTTGGTAATTATTTCCAGCAAAAAATCAAAAATTTATGACCTGTTATAACAAATGATTTCTTATGCCTTTTCAGTTCTCTAAATTATACCATGGAGTAAAACGCACGGACAACCCCCCACATATCTTTGCCACTGCTGATGCTGCGTACCAGGGCATGGTATCTTTCTGCAAAGATCAGGTAGAGTGAGAAATAAATAGAAACCTGTATTTTACAATTACAGATACTTGTGGTACATCATTTTCTTCTTTTCAGTGTATAATTATCAGCGGAGAGAGTGGTGCGGGGAAAACAGAGAGTGCTCATTTAATTGTTCAACATCTAACATTTTTAGGAAAGGTATAACTTCAATATGCCTAACATGTTATAATCTCATTCAACTTGATCGCTTAATTAGCTTGTACTATTCCCAGGCAAACAATCGATCACTTCGGGAGAAAATCCTGCAGGTAAATCCACTCGTAGAGGCCTTCGGGAACGCCTGCACCGCCATCAATGACAACTCCAGCCGCTTCGGAAAATACCTGGAGATGAAGTTCACCCACACTGGAGCGGTCATTGGGGCCAAGATTTCGGAATATCTGCTAGAGAAATCTCGGGTCATCAAACAGGCCTTGTACGTGGTCCATAGACTCTGCTTTATAAAGATTGTAATAGTTTACAAAATGTGTATTCTCTGACAGGGGAGAGAAGAACTTTCACATATTTTATTACATTTACGCCGGGCTTTACCATCAAGACAAACTCAAGACCTACAGGTTGCCAGACAAGACTCCTCCAAGGTTGGCTTCTAACGTGTCAATGTCCCTGTTATTGACCCGTCTATGTATACATTTTATATTCAATTTTTTATGTTTTTTAATTGTATTTGTTTTCTGCAGGTACATCGACTGTCAGAAGTGCAAGTTAATACAGGACATTGTCACGTGCAAAATGTACACTGAACAGTTTGATGCAATTCAAGAGTGTTTCCGAAACATTGGCTTCACAGAAGAGGTAACGAATACAATTTTATTTTGCTGCATTGGTTATATGTATTATATTTGTTTATTTGTTTTGTAATGTAAGTGATGCCATTTGTGGAACTTATCCTTTAAAGGTGCACTTTGTAACTTTTCTAGTGGAAGGCTCACCACCTGTTTGTCTCAGTGAAGAGTGAAGTGATGTTTTTATGCTTTGACTGAAATGATCCACAATATGGCGCTAAACTTTAGTATCTCCATGGAGATACTGAAAGCAGGTGATGCCATCAGGTCAAGTTACAGGAGGTATAATTGAATAAATGGAAAATAGATAAGTTTAATGCCGTACTATGGAATAACATCTCCATGGTGACAGACGTCCTACCAGAAAAGTTGCATAGTGGTGCTGCAGTGGTTAGAGTCTCACTGCAATAAGGTTCTGGGTTTGACTCCAGGGCAGAGCGAGGCCTTTCTGTGTTCTCACTGTGCCTGCGAATGTTTCCTCCGGGTGCTCCGGTTTCCCCCACCACTAACATGTACAATAGGGCCCCCTCTGGGCCCAAGACTCCCCTGAAAAACAGATTCTTAATCTCAGCCTGACTATCCTGGTTAAATAAAGGTCAATAAGTAAAATAAAATAGTGCCCCTTTAATTGAGTTAATTTCTTTTTCTTGCAGGAAGTCAACTCTGTTTACAAAATTCTCTCTGCTATTTTGAACACGGGCAATATTGAGTTTGCTTCCATCACATCGCAGCACCAGACCGATAAGAGTGAAGTGCCTAACTCTGAGGCCTTAGAAAATGGTCAGTGTTATTTCCAGTTTGAATATAATTGTATATAGTCATGATAATTACTATATTGACTTAGAGTAAATTAATGTTAAATGGAACAATATCTTTTGGAGGTCAATTTTATTGCACTTTTTCTTTGTACGAGTGGGAAACTTAAAAATTGAGCTGTAGAAGGCTGAATAAATAACTTCTTTCACTCATTATAGATACAAACTAACTGCTAAAATGTTTTGTTTTTTTTACTGTAGCTCATGTTTTTGTCTATATATTTTGGAGGGATAAAACTGCTTTAGGGTTGTCTGTGCTTTCAGTAGTATCATTTATTATCTATATTTTCTTGAGCCAAATATTGCACTTCAAAATGTGTTTTTGTGACAGACCTAGTTGCATTAGCCCATATGTAACGCTGCTCTTCCAGCCGCCTCCCTCCTCAGCATTGGGCCAGAGGAGCTGCAGGAAGCCCTCACATCCCAGTGCGTGGTGACCAGGGGCGAGACCATCATCCGCACCAACACTGTGGACAAGGCTGCAGACGTGCGAGACGCCATGTCCAAGGCCCTGTACGGACGCCTGTTCAGCTGGATCGTCAACCGCATCAACTCCCTACTGCAGCCCGACGCCAGTATCTGGTGAGGGGCCATATGCGCAGACACCCTCCACTACATTTACTTTGTCCCGGGCAGTTGTCCAGTTACCTTGACGACCTTAAGCAAAGTCAGGAAATGTAGATGCAAGCAAGTAGAGGAGAATTTCAATGCATCTGTGAGTTAAGCAGTTGGTTTACTCTGCTAGAATGAGTTTTCCTGGCAAAAATGGTTGATAATGGAAAGTACTAAGATACTGATCAGATACTAGATATATAAAATACAGTCATTGAAATACTCACATACTTTTTTATATTTAAGTTTTATTAATTTCATTTCATTTCTGCTCTTTTCTGATTATTCACAGTTATGTTTATTTTAAACGATTTGCAATGGTCCAAAGTTATTCCTCACTTACCTTATGCATTCCAAGCATCCTAATTATTTACTGCTTGCAGCGTTTTTCACAACTTTCAGAGACCAGCGTGGAGTTTTGCCGCCACGATAAAGCTAACTACGACTAGCATCCTGATAATCTGACAATAAAACACTTAATTAGATTCAGACACATTTAGACCTTAAGAGCTGCTTGTACCGTATATCTACTGAGGCAAGACAAATTTTGCACAAATGCATGGGAAGGAATCGTGAACAGATCCTTTAAACATGAGCATGGTTTAGATCCATCGGTTCTGCTTTATTTGTGCAGATACCCTCCATTACATTTACATTGTCCTGGGCAGTTGTCCAGTTACTTTGACGACCTTAAACAAAGTCAGGAAAGGTAGATGCAAACACGTAGAGGAGAATTTCAATGGCAAAGAAAGAGAGGGCAAAAAAGTTTTAATAAATTTTTTATACAGAGTTGCGTGCTGAGAAAATAATGTTGAGATGATTAAAAGACTTCAGAGAGACTGTAAAGCGGCTGTTCATTGATCCAAAAGAGTTCCTTCATAAATATTAGCATCGACTGTCAAGGAGTAATGCTCAGAGATGTACAAAAGCCAGCGCTCCTGTCGGCTCCCCTGTCATCTCCCCTGTCATCTCTGCGTTCTCCTTATTGCCATTAACAACGTGGTAGCTGCGGCTAAGGTGACCTCTGCACGGAGCGGTGATTGACCATGAAATGGCGGTGAATATAAATTGCAGAAACCCACTGCTTTTACCAAATCGTGGTCTTTGTACTTTATTGAAAATGACTTGAGGTTAAATCAATGGACGCCAGAATTAAATCCATTTGAACAGTTTTTGCCGATCTAAAAGCTGATGTTTATTATTTTTTATGAACAAAGCTGCCCAGATCAGTCTCTGTATCTGGGTTGAATTCCAATTATCATTAATATTTTATCCATTAATGTGACTGCTGGGGATTTGAATGTAAGAATAAGTTTGTTTGTCCCCCTTTTCTCCTTTGAAGTGCGGCTGAGAGTGGCATGAATGTGGGAATCCTGGACATCTTTGGATTTGAAAACTTCAAGAAAAACTCATTTGAACAATTATGCATTAATATTGCAAATGAGCAAATCCAGTTCTACTTCAACCAGCATATATTTGCCCTGGAGCAGGTGAGATGTGCTACTACACACTACACATTTTATGCAAAGATCTGGAAATGATTTAAAGCTGAATGCAGTTTAAAACTGTTTATTCTTTGGTGCACAACATGACTTGTCTTAATTCAAGGTGCACTATGTAACCTTTCTGGTGGAGGTTCCGCCGCCTGCTTGTCTCTATGAAGATGTTATTGCTTTGTATTGAATGATGTCTCCATGGAAACAAACAGGTGATGCCACCAGACCAAGTTATAGGTCAGATCTGTGGAGAAGCGAGACCACTCACAGTAAGAATGCACTTTTTTAGTGCATTTTTAAGGTATTATCTGTTTTTTACCCATGGAGACAAGTAGGTGTCAGATCTGACAAGTTACCTAACCTTTAAGTTAAACAAGTGGTTAGTTTTCCTGTCAAATATTATTGGTATTTGACAATACTAAGTATGACCAGATGCTAAATACATGAAGTACGACTGTCATTGAAATGCTCACATACTTTTTCATAGAGATTACAATATTGTTTGAAATTGTATTTTTATTAATTGTATTGATTTAAATTCTGCTCTTTTCTAATTATTCACAGTTATGACTTAAACATGAGAAAGTTTTAGATCTATTGGTTTTTCTTTATTTGTAAAACTGTATTTAATTATAAATAAATATAGTTTTTGATCTGAAATTAAGTAGATGCAATATCATGATTTGATTCTGGGTTATTCGCTAATTGAAATTATGAATATGAACGTGCATCTATTTGTTTGTTGTTTCTTACATCCAGTAAAAGAATCCATTATGCAATAAACAACTTCAGCCGCACACACTCAGCTCTTGGGTTGTGTTGTCGAGAAACTCTCCACACAGATTCATTCCAGTTTGTTTAATGGGGTCATTTAGAGAAATCATTAATAGGATTGTTCTACATTCACTGCTGTAATTAGATGGAGTACCAGAGTGAGGGGGTGGATGCCAGTCTGGTGGAGTATGAGGACAATCGGCCCATCCTGGACATGTTCCTGCAGAAGCCCATGGGTCTGCTGTCTCTGCTGGACGAGGAGAGCCGCTTCCCCCAGGCCACTGACCACACTCTAGTGGGTAAGTCCAGGCCACTCTTCATTTTGTCGACTCAAATATTTTCTTAGTTCTCATCCATCTCATATTTTTGCTGATTAAGACTAAATAAAAAGGAATCATAATGACTAAAATTCCATACATTTTTGTTGCATATATTTTCATCAACTAAACTTGTCTTATATATACTTGAATATAGTGTAATAAGTAATGTAAAAAATTATAGAAAAGCAGGGGACAGGTCTTAACTTGCCAATATATTTTTCTTTTCTTCAGATAAATTTGAAGACAATCTGCGGTGCAAATACTTCTGGATACCTAAGCGAATGGAGCTCTGCTTTGGGATCCAGCATTATGCAGGAAAGGTAAGGCCAAGTTAAGGTGCGATTTTATTTGAACGTGTCTGCTTATTGGGCCTAGATAATATCACATTCAGATTAAAGTGTTGAGAAATTACCAAATTACATCTGGATCTTGCCCTGAAATAACAATAAAAGTTGTATTATTTTTCAACACATGCATATACATATACATTCTATATACATACATAATTTATACACACAATATATTGAATAAAAGATTTGAGAAGAAATTCCTACACAGCCCTTTTAATAGAAGAATGGCTTGTAATTTATTCAGAACAGTCTGGAATCTGAGCCCTGGGGAGCGGTTGCCGGGCTGTTGTCTAGCCTGCCACTTGTAAACGTACTCATAAACTGTATTCATGTGACTCTCCTTAACAGGTGATGTACAATGTGAATGGATTTTTGGAAAAGAACAGAGACACACTTCCTGCGGACATTGTTGTGGTCCTGAGGACTTCAGAGAACAAACTTCTGCAGCAGCTGTTTTCCAGCCCCTTAACCAAAACAGGTACAGTCCCTTTTCATCTGTATGGGCCATATCACTGTATGAGTGGTTATTGTGCTCCTGACCAGCACAATGGGAATGGAAATGGGAACTTTTCTCAGAGGCAAACTATTGTTAAGCATGCAGGCTTGTGCATGTATTACTCAGTGACAAGTGTCTCAGGTAAGTGGGTTTCTCAAAGCACTGTGCCCCCCTCATGTGAAGCCTCTGCAGCGCGGGGATAAGTCTGCAGTCTCCATTATCTCCTGAGAGGCTCAGCTCTCTGCACGCCGCTCTGTTTTTATTTTCACTAAGCTGTCCCTCTTGGTTTCCCACCGCTGAATGCTATCTGCAGATTGTGGGTGCACTAGGATATTTTTATGATAAGGTTTTTAAATACCCAGAGGATGAAGAAACTGTATTTAGAGAACACAAAAGCAACCTCCTTTCTGTTGGTTCAATGAATGTAGTAATGTGTTCACCATTAGCTGCGGCGCAGGCCTCCTGGTCACTCGACTTAGCATAAATGCTAATAGAGGTGGGAAATTATCAGATTCCTACTTCATTTGAGCTAAGCCACACTGAGTCTTTTCTATTTGGAGACTGGGAAATAGCTGCGTTCAGTCCCTCTGGTATTAACTCAAACACAGCACCTCACCTGACTTCAGAAAAATATCAAGTATACTGACAAAAACTCAAGACGTAAAGACACGTGTGGAGCTTTGAACTCACCTCAGCAGGTATGCAACAAGATCCATTATAGTGATGTCTCACTTTTAAGTTCCACATTGAGCTAAACTATTGTTTTTATCATTATGTTACAACAAATGTTATAGCCTAACATGTGAGGGTAGAGGCAGAAGAAATAAGCATTCTTTTATTTAAAAATAAGTATGCCTGCTGTCTGGCCTGCCGTTGGAGGGTCTCATTTCCAAACATTAGATGATCTATTGAGATAAATTAAGTGAGATAGGAAGCTAGTAGTGATAATTGTAAGTGATTTTATAAACCAGAGGAAAATGATAATCTCATTCTTGGGGGTTGTTGGCAGGGATTCATTTACATTCACTTTATATTAACAAAAATAGTTTTATCTTTTGGATTACAGTGATGAAGTACTTGATAAAGGCTGCCTCTGTATTCAGTTTGACCTCTATTGACCTGAGGTCGGGAGGAGGGTGGGGCCTGTGGTGGAGTTTGTCTGATGAGATTAGATGTATTTGCACGCACATATTTCTTAAAGCCAGGGCCTTCTGCAGATCAGGGAGATCTTAATGTTTGAATTGGCTGTGTCCTGAGCAGTAGCCCACAATAGTGTGTGGAGCATATCTGCTCACAGCATCTTCAGACCACTGCTCCTTTGTCTTATGTGATATATTTGTTTATTTGTGTGATGTTGTGACAAACTAGTACCTCAAGTTCATGCAGGGTAATTATAAGCTCAGCCAATCACATAGAGTCTTGTGCAAAATGATCAAATGTTATGAATGTATTTGTTCAGTAAGGGTACAGTAGCAGTTTGTAACTTTGTTCTAGAAGTGAAAACATGTATATTATGTATACAATCACATTGCAGTCTGTTTTGAATTCTCTCTGTCCCTTTTCTTTGGGCAAACACAGTGGTCTGACTTTAGACGTCCAAACATGGCAGAGGAGGATGTTTTGAGTCAGCAGAGGGATTTCCACTGCTCCACATGTCAGTTGTGAGCAGCAGGCTTTCTGGTCACATGGTACAACATCCTTTGATAAATGCAACACACTGTTGTGTCACTAAAAGCCAATTACACCATGCTTTTTCTGATTGATCTGCCCTGACAGGAGAGGATGGCATTTAAATCAACAGCCCCGGAGCCATCTCCAGGCATAAGCGCTGCTGCTTACAGAGGGGGGGTTATGGTGGCTTTAATCTCATTTGCCTGGTTGCTGAGTTGAGTTTCTAGATCACACGTTTTGAAAGAGAGAGAGAGCAGAAGATATCCAGCGAGCTGTGCTCACTCAGCTTGAGCAGGCTGCTCTGGCTTCTCTGTCTTACAACTTTGACTGTGCCCCGTGTCAACAGCTCCATCTTGGCCTTCTGAAGTACAAGGCGCGCTCTGGTGCTCATAAAAGCATGGAGCGAGGTGTCATATTGAACCAAGGATTGCTTTTTAATCCCAAGCACATTGACTATTCTTGTCAATAGGAGCCCAGTACAACTGCCAGCCTGAGCTTTTTTCTGCAGGATACTTGCTGGGCTTAATTTTCAAAGTGAACGCACAGATGCCAAGGAAGCTTTTTTTCTCTTTGTCCCTCTTGCCCCAATTTACCCCACAGTGCTGTGTGTGTAGTGACAGACCAAGCCAAGAGTAACATGCATGAACCAAAAGCTGTGGGATGCCCTCCACCTCCTGTTTTCAAAACTAAATGCTCTAATGGGAAATAAACCACATTATTTGTTCTTCTCAACAGTTGATAGAGGCTTAAGCTGAATACTTACCACCATGACATTTCCTGTGCCTCTTGAAAACAGGTCAAACAAAGGCGAACCCCTGATATTTCTACTTTCACCATAGTATTTATAAATATGCTGGTGCCAGTGTTTCTAATTGTAATTGTTATGGGAAAAATAACCCAATCATAGATTACTTTGCCGTCTCTCTTAATAACAAATAATTTCATCAACAGATTAAACATATTGAACATATTTTGCTGAATGAACAGTTATGCTGGTCTGAGGCCTCAGTACTGTAGGGTCTTATAGTAAAAAAAACGAAAACATCTTTTCTGTTTAAATAATGACTCTCGACATCATTAGACAAGTCTCTCTCTGTGTTTAAATGAGACAGCCCTCTTTCAGCTGGACATCACAGGTGTTCCCTTGGCTTTACGTCTCAGGGGACACACATCTTTGAGGATACTGCTATTAACCCGAGCTCTAATCATCTGGTCAGAGGGGATATGAAGCGGGCTAACATAATGACTGAGTGCCACCCTCGAGGAGTCTTCAGGAGTGTCCGTTTGCCAGGCTTAGGTACAACTGTCATGGCTGCTCTCATCACAGAGCCCCTTCATCTCAGCCTGATGGTGTCATGGACGTGAGAGGCATGAAAGCACAGTGACACTCCAGGCCCGTTCCACTCGCAGCGCTAATTCATCATGACAAATGTGCTCAGATGATCAGGCCCAGCAGCACTAATGGGGAGAGAAGAGAGCGCACTTCATTTGCACAAGACCCTCTCCAATTAATCCATTCAGCTTTACTCGGGGCTAATTGGAGCCAGGCCCTTCCTGCTCTGTGCTCCGAATGCACCCGACACTAGCAGCTCCTGCTCCAGAACACCACTGCTGTGTCCTTTTGTGTCAGCAGTGCCAAAGGCCATGGGAGGGTTAAGATCTGTGCCTTCACGCTTTTCACCAAACCTTCACAAGCACGCTCTTTGACATTTATGAAATCTGTTTGTGTTTTGTTCATTTGCCTAATCCAAAATTCATTTAGAACAAAAAGAGAGGTACATATATTGTGTAAGTAAGTGTAATGTATAGACATAAGTGTGATTTTAATACAGGCCTTCTCGAGTCACATCATACTCATATTTGAGTTTGATTCAGCATATAAAGTGTATAGTGTGGTCTAAGTGAGTGGTCTAAGTGAGTGGTCTAAGTGAGTTGTCTGCCGTCGGTCTTATTGTGTCACATTATCTCTATATGTCATGCCGTTCAAATGAGAAGACTCATAAACTCTATAAAGTCTCTATCCCTGCTGTCTAATCCTGGCCTTAACAACTTGCTCAAATATTGCAGTGTACTGAAGCAGAGCTAACTTGAAATTAGCATTTTGGAATTTGTCTGTATGCAGTCAAAAATTGAGAGCAATTGTTCACCTGTCAGGTCCACTTCATCTGCAAAACTTCCATCTTGCCTTAGACGGCTGCTTGGGTAATGCTGCCTCCTGTGTCTGCAGACATATTTTTCTAAAGGTGTGTGTGGCACATCTGTGCAGCTATTGTTTATTCATGCAGTAAACCCTTTGAAATATGTTAAGATACTTCCCACTCATTATAAAAATCCTGCCACCCGTGGATTAGGACTTTGATGTCACCAATCCTGCTTCAAAGGCTTCTTTCACTGCTATTAATCACAGTTTAGCCTCTGAAGATATAGCCAGAGAAAACATTTGGACATCTTGTGTAGAAACTTTGAAATGTTCAGACTGTCGTGCATATGTTCCTATGCTTTCCACTGTGTGTGGGGCTTTTAGACTGCTGTGCGCACAGCTGCACAGTCTACAGCACTGAGCCAAGACTCAGATTGCTCTGAACCAGCCCAGTCTCACTATTGTCACCACGTTTTGGCTAATACATAATACTTAAGATAATGAGATAATAGATGATCAGTTAGGTCTGACAATTTAAATGTAGCTATATTTGAAAAGATATCGTGGCTAATGATTTTATCCTGCTTTAACTATGCTCCACTTGTTACAGGAAACTTGGCCACATCGAGGGCGAGAGTAACCGCTGCCTCCAGGTCTCTGCCTCCACTCGGGTTGGGCCGGACCAAGGTGAGTGTGGTGCCCACAGAGCTGCACTGTCTCACAGCTGCCATCACATATGAAAGACAAAACAGTAAAACACTGTTGCAGGCACTGAGCTATAAAGTGGCTGCTTTAGTGTTGTCCTCTTGCCTGTGGTTATGTTCTATTTTTATCACCATCTGGCATTTGGGACCACAGCATAGTTTGATTGTGTCTTTTTAATAGGCATACAGGTATTTAGTTAAAGTGAATATGGCAGTAGTTTCATATTCATTTGAAGTATATAGAATGGTAAATTATAAATTCTCATAAGTCACAGCGTCTTTGTCTTGTCTATCCTCTTGTTTATTTTTCATTTTCATGGTATGGCCATCACTTGCTGTTCTCAGTCTCCTAAATACTTGTTGAAGGTAAGAGTTCATTTCTTTACCAAAAACAATCAATGCCATTTTCACAATCAAAATGAATCGACCACCCGACCCCTCTGCAAATGGAACTAGATGCATTCACTCTTACTCATCTCATTTGCTGCTTTTTGAATTTTTCTTTGGACTGATTTTTTTTGATTAATTTTCTTAAACTGTTTAAATTTACTAATGCAAACATAAGCTATTGATGTGATTTTTCATGTCAGGAAATGGAATTGGACAACATTTTGAGAGAGATGGGGCCGTGACAAATTCTTTTGACTTTGTTAAAGTTCCCTTAAGCGCCTACTCAGTTATTCCTAAAGAAGAACAGACTTGTGGAATAACAATGTGTTGCCATTGATGTAATATGTATGGAGCGTTACTACCATCGCCTCAATCAAAGTTTGTTGAAGTCGACAGGAAGCAATAAAAAGTTATTATTAAAAGCACATTCAAACAGTCAAACTGTTAGACTTCGTTGGATGACCTCCAACTCACATTTTGTGCATTTGTTTATCTCAGTCTTTAGTAGGCAAGGATAAAGTTTAAAGATACGTACTTTGCTACATAGACTTACCATAAAATATCTATCGCATCATTAATTTTGATGGAGCCCTGAACTGGAAAGACCATTAAAAAGCCTATATTGTGTCCTCGTTAATCGGGCATCGTAAGGATAGTGACGGCTAGTGTCATTATTCGGAAAGCTTTGTAATTTTCCCATGATGCCCCACAGCACTGCAGAATGATCCCCTCATTGTTAGCTGTACGTGTTTATGGGCCACACTTAGTGCAGCTGTTTATTCCCGACCGGCCCATTAGTGCAAAGAAGAGCCTCTGTAATAACACCTCAATCACAATTCAGCTATACGAGCCTGTCAGCGCGGACATAAAGGGAGAGTAAAACTCTGCCCTCCAGTAACACGACTGGTGCTAGAGAAGTCAGACTGGCAGAGTGGTTAGTGCTTCTGCCTTACAGCAACAAGACTGTTCACTAAGAAGGTAGAAACAGGTACTATTTCGTACACCCTGCTCTGCTCTTAGCTATGGTCCCAACACATGCCTGTATAGATGAATTGCTGATTGCCAGTCACTCAAAGTAACTCAGTATGAGAGTGACTGTTTGTCAATGGCTGTGCTCTACATAGTGACCACTATGTAACTATTGTCTCTTTTCCAGTCTATACCCTGTCCCCTAACTCACTTGAATGATCCACCCCTACCATTTCAGCCTGTAGGGGTAAAGCATGTGACTCAGGAAATGTATATATGCAGGTGGACACCATGGAGATGATGCGTCACCCAGGGGAGACCACCAATATGAGGAGACAAACTGTGGCCTCGTACTTCAGGGTAAGTGACCCAACATCTGTTGGCTTATTACAGATTCTATTTAACAACATATGATACTATGTTTTTATATACAGAATTTGATGATGTTAATTAAAATAAACTAGCGGTTGTCTCCCCCTGTGTGCATGTGCAGTACTCCCTGATGGACCTGCTGTCTAAAATGGTTGTGGGTCAGCCTCACTTTGTGCGCTGTATTAAGCCCAATGACGACAGACAAGCGCTGCTCTTCTGTCAGGAGCGTGTGCTGGTGCAGCTGCGATACACGGGCCTCCTGGAGACTGTCAACATCCGCAGACAGGGCTACTCCCACCGAATCCTCTTTGACGAGTTTGTCAACAGGTAAACGCCCCTCCCCACTCAATGAATACTCTGTTAAACATGGCTGCATCAACACTGTTATTAGCATGTGGATCTACCCAAATACAAATGGTCCCAATGAACGGGTGAAGAGTGTTTTTTACTATTCATCAAAAGGTTGTTCTGGAACACAGTGAGAATCAAAATGAATTTGCTGCCCCTGTGAGACACTTCACTATATTAGATAAGATGCAGCCTACATAAAACTTTGAAGAAATCAGTTAACATGTTCTGCAAGGACAAATGTAATTGTCTGTGGTCAAAGACATTTTCAAAGGTTTGCAGGAGGATCTTGCTGCTTTACCTTTGAGAACATTGTGGGAGCTATATCTGTGTGCTAAATTTATTGCACATTTTCATGAATTATCTTTCTGAAGTTGTTAATAAATAGGTGTGTCTATGTTTGAATGTTTTTATGGACACCATAAAACCTTTTAGTGAAAAGTGATTTAAATGTGCACTCTTATATCAAAGGCTTGTCTGATGTTACCAAGCACTGCTTTGTATTTACCATCAAAGAAATAGCAGGTATCAACAGGAATTAGAATGAAAGGCTGGAGATCGAGGCGGGAGTGAGTTCAAAGAAGTTTGTTCTTCTTGTTGTTGTTCGGCTTTTTGACCAACACTAAAACACAAGAGGTGAACTCCTGTGGAAGCCTTCTGTGTGTGAGCAGAGCCTCTGTCCTGTGCTGGCATTTGGAACAGTCAACCCAGAGAAACGTGGACCAGGCCGAGCTGATGTATCCACTGTGGCCCCTGAAATCAGAGCCACGGCCCCTGTACAATGGCCCTGTGTGAAGCCTCACCACTCATTCTGCTTACACCTTTCAGCCAGGGCTTTTCATGTCCCTGATAAAACACTACCAGAAAGTTTGTTCCCCTTCAATAAATGAACAGCACATTATTCACAACATTTTCTATAATTATAATGTTTTTTCTATTTCAGATATTATTACCTTGCCTTCCGGGCGCATCAGCCACCGGAGCCTGGTAAAGACAATGCCATTGCCATATTGCAACGAGCCAAATTAGAGAACTGGGTGATGGGGAAGACAAAGGTAATGTATATTCCACGTGTCTGGTATGACCAATAGCAAAAGAAAAATTCAATTCTGTCAACTGGGCAAAAGTTTCAGAGTGAACACGTCTTCACTAAAACATAAACTAAAAAAAGTTTTAGAGTGAACACATCTTCACTCTAAAACAGTCCAGTCCAGTCGACAGAATTGAGTTTTTCTTTTGCTATATTCCACATGAAAAACAGAAGCCAATGTAATCGAGTTCTACAGCTGTATGTAACTATGGTGAGCAGGTCTTTCTGAGGTACTACCACGTAGAGCAGCTGAACCTGCTGTTGAGGGGGATGATCGCTCGGGTGGTGGTGTTACAGGCCTACACCAAAGGCTGGCTCGGTGCCCAGCGTTACAGAAGAATAAAGCAGAGGAGACACCGAAGTGCCACCATCATTCAGTCAGGTACAGCCCCAACAATAAACACAAAACATATACAAATACACTCTTTGTATTGTATTACTAAACAGGCTCAGGTTTGTAGCTAGACGTCCATAGAGATGCATTAGCAAAAACAATGTAAAAAGGTAAACAAAAGTGGAACAACCCAACAAACTGCTGGATCACCACTGGTAAATATATCTATCACGTCTGTAGTGTCAGAATATTTTGAATGAAGACAAAATTTACTATTATCATCTTAAAGTTTTCATTGGCTAACTGAAAATTATCTGAGATGTGGCGACATAATCCAGAGCTCTATAGCGACAGATATACTACTGTCCTCTGGTTATCCAACCTTCACTACTGTCATAATTTAATGAACCAAAGCATGACCTCAGAGGGTTAAAAGCACTGTTTCAGTGGAGACAATGGGCGTGTAGTCAGTTCAAAGGGACCCATTGCTCTGCCACCTATTTCACCTTGTTTTGCGCAGAGAGTCTAGGGTCTGTTGTGTCCCTGAACCTCTTTTAACGCATAATTCCCACATATTCATCTTTCTGACCTACGTGTAGACTGGTCAGACTGATTCTCTGGAGAAATTGGTCAGAAATCTGTTAAATCTGTTGCATTATTCTGTACATGTAGACATAATGACTGATTGTCTGTCTTCAGTGTGGAGGGGCTATGTGGCCCGTCTGCTCTATAAGCAGATGAAGAAAGAGCGAGACCAGGCTGCAGTCCGAATACAGTCAGGTGCGCTCAAAAGACTCAAGCTTTGTGCTCCAATGAAACGGTTTTCTCGTAATGTTGTATTTTATGTATTTTTCTCTTCTCCTTCTTCTTCCATCATTGTGAAACACCTTTTTGATCTCAATGAGTGGCCTGTGAATTAATTAATAATGCATCAAGAAAAGCTTTTAAAAGTTTGGGAAGCATTTGGTCCCTATGTTTCAGAAGAACACTCAGATCTTTCATCTCACTCACAGTAAAAGGCAAGAGAGGGGCTTGTCCTGCTTCCTCACCATTTCCTCTCACATTCTTGGCCTATAGTACAGCTCTCACATACCAGAAACAAGATGCCTCTTTATACTGTCAGCCGTTTCATCTGAAATGTAAATGAATTCTTACTCCGTGTGGCTTGACGGAGATCAAAGTGGGCACATTAACCTTCCTGCCCCCCCTCCTTGTCACTGGGGGACAGGGGCGGGTGCCAAAGGGGAGGGCAGGGGAGGGCCGGGGGAGGAGATCTGGCATTGTTCCCTCCGGCTCTCCTCGGGGCTCTCCTCATCTAGCACATGGAGCTTCTCTATGGCTTGCATGTGCACCTTGTGTAACTGCTGCTCATTAAAGCCCTTGTAAATAAGGCAGGAGAAAGGCCAAACATGTCTGAGCAGATGTTTGTGTGTGGCCTGGTTCAAGGGCAGGACCTGAAGCCCCCACGCTCCACTCCTGCACACTCACATTGTACGCACTCACAGCTTACAGCCTTTGAGGTGGGCCGCATTTGCATTCTGAAAATAAACAGATGCCTTTCAAATGTATGAGGCTGGTGGCTTCTTAGATCTCAGCAGGGCCTCAGGGACATGCTCACCATCGATCAGATTAGACCATGCAAAATACTACTAACCTCAACAATGTACTTGAGCTCTCTTTCCTGTGCATATCATTCTACAAGAAAAACACAAAGCCCTTTGAAGGACCTAGTCAGCAGGACCCTTTTACAATACTTCTAAACTCAATCACTGATGCTCTGCACGCAGGCACTTCACATTCTTGTGTAAAGCACCATTTATTTACTCATTAATAAAATTAGTCCTAACAGCCATAACAAGCATTAAAATTATGGCAGTTGAATGTGTTATTATATTGTTTATCAGACTGGTGGAAAGTGTTAACCAGTTTGAAATCATTAGCTGGATTAAATCTGTCCTACCCGACTTTACTCATTCTGGCCGTGCACTTGAAGCATTGTCTGTTAATATGTTACTTATTTTCTACTAAGCATTAATTACAAATGCTTTGCAGTTTATAGGGGCCATCGGGTGAGACGGGACCAGGGACCCGAAGACCAAAGTTCACCCGAGGCTGAGAGGATGAGGTGAGTCTTTTTGCTGGAAGATTCATTTTGTGGAAAACACAACTTAACCACCACTGAAATGAGACGCCCAAATACATGACATAAGTTTACCGTGCTGAAGTCGGACAGGCTCCATTTGCCTTGTAATGTTTTGTTGTTTCAAGTAAAGGAGAAGCTCCACCCTACACACCACGTCTCCCAGTTTTATAAATATAATAAATATCTTTGTACCAAGATCGCACAGTTTCCTGACCGCAAATGGGGCCAGCGCAGCACTGGTGTCCAGATGTACGAGCTGAGGGCTTGTATTTACTCAGCACATGGAGAAGCAGATCATTAAGGAAATATGTGCCAAAGAAGAAGCAGCCACTGCACTGCCGCACACATGGGCTTTTACATTCGCATTTAGTTTATGTACAATGCGTAGACATCTGATAGTTCATATATTTAGACAGCATTTAAAAAGAGAGAGTGTGAGTTACTAATGCTATTGCTATGTATTATGTGTGCAGTGTAATGCATCCAAACTGCCTCTCTCTGATAATGGGGTTATGTCCCAGGATTGGCTGTTGAGTGACTTCTGGACCCTCCAGACTCAAAAATCCCCAATACTGGATTTACACATCTGAAAGTGTTCTGCTTGTTGTATACTCAAACTGCGCACAGCCTCTTCTGGGATTTTCTCTCAGTGTTTACAATCATATTCCTTGGTGAGAGAAACTTCAAACCACCACTTAACAATTCTGTTTAATCAGTGCTGGAATCTCTTCATATATATAGATTTATTTTGACATTTTCTGACCCATTTTACCTCTGCAACATCTATGTTCTCACCTACATGCTGTTCACCTCTCTATGAGATCCCCCCTGCCTGCCATGCAATCCATGTTTGCATCCAAACAGCTTGGCTTTTAGTAGTGTCATCACATCCTAGGTAGACTGCATAGCACACTCTATTCATTTTAAAAAAATATATATTTAATTTGTTGGATTAGTGTTGTTGTAGTTTTATGATGTATCTTATAGAGTGTGTGTGTTTGTGTGTTCAGGTTGTGTGTCTGTTTTTTTTCAGGTTAGACGACAAAAAAGCAGATACCAATCATGCACAGAGACAAAAAGTAAGTGACAGTATTTGAATGTGGTTTCTTATGTATAAAGCCGCTGGTTCTTGAGACAAAAGAGGGCTTTTGCTCGGCCCTGGTCTCAGCAGAGAAGACAGGGTGGTACAGGAACAAGAAAATCAAAAGGCTGGAAATTCACGGCTGAGAATAAATGCTGGCTCTTCCCCGAGGTGATTTGTCTTTGCGCTCCTCTTTCTACAGATGTTGGAGCCCTTTTTTAGTAAAGACCTGAGGTTCTTTGGTAGCACTTTGATATCCTGCTCGGATTCAATATGTGAAATAGAAGAGCCACTCCGTGACTTGGAGCACATCACAGTCTTTGAAGTCTGATCCAATTTTTGCTGCTCACCATTTGATGTTGAAAGGATGAAATGAGGAAAATGTACAGTTTTTGCCAGTAACTCTGCTGAGCATATGTAAGATTAAAAAAGCCAAATCCTTTGGAGGATGTACTTAGAAATGTTAAGCAGATTAATACTTTCCTATAGCTCTTTTATTCAAGATGAAATTAAATATGAGAGGAGCGGGTGTATGCTGTTTTTCTTCACACAATTAAGTCAGTGTGGCGCTGTTTGTTAGGAGGTAGGGCAGGGGATATGCAATTGCATTAGCATTTGATTAACATTGCAAAGCACATTAATGGGTTTGAGTCATATGAGTGCCAAATTGTAAATTGTAAATAAATGAATACAGCTCAAATGCTAAATTAAAAGCACATTAAGGGACTTGCTTGAACTTGTGTCTATTTGTCCCATGCTGGCATTGACAAGGCTCTTCTGGGTGTGTTTTTGCCTGCTCTTTTCAGGTCAGCTCCGACAGACAAGACAGACAAGTGAAAGACGTGAGCAGAGACAAAGGCAACGCAGAAGACAGCACAGTGAAGCCAAGCAGGGAGACAGTCAGACTGCGAGACATGCAGTGTAAACAAGGTAAGCCCTGTACACAGCTGCCGGCTGCAGGTAATTACACAAAGAGACAGCAGAAATCCTGCTTTAATGGATAAAGTACCATTTTTAATACACAAGCCCTTTCAACCTTTTATCCCTGTCAATCCTCTGCTGTCACTCCTCGTAGACAGCCTAAAGAGAGGCACATTACGGTGATCATTTGTGTGGTATTTTAATAACCTAGGTCAGCTCGTCATAAACGCCTGCTGCAGAAAAGATCAGGGCTTTGAAGGTGGCAGAAGCACTTCAAAGAACACCAGTCCTTCTCTTAGGATCTCATCAATGACTTTAATAGAGCTACAACTGCATCGGTGACAAGAAAATACACAAGCTGTGATTTGTTGAACATATGTTTGCTTTGCTTTGCCCTGGGCCATGAATTACATTAATGCAGTCTGCCTTGGAGGCAGCGAGTGCTGTACAGGGGGTCTGGTATTACAGCCGTCACCCAGCGCAATGCGGGGACACCCGGGGTAAGCGGGCCGTGGTCCTTCATTAATGTTATTAGAGAGTTGGAGGAAAGAGACGAAGGTGGGCTCATGTTTAGTGTGAGCCAGTGAGATTATGGGATTAGACATGAGAATGTAACAGACAGAGCTCTCCAGCGGGACCAGGATTAGTGTCAGCCCGCTGCTGCAGGTCTGGGTTAGATAGTGGCTAATTCGCTAATGCTGTGTACAGGTGACCTCGCTCCCAGCCATCACTGCTGCTGACAGGGGTTAAACAGCTGTGTGCCATAAGGGTATGCTGCAGTCAAAGACCACCCGTTTCTTTATTCATCACACAGTTTTACTGGCAAAATAAGCACAAAACATGTAAATAATAAATGAGGGCTAATAATAACTCTTCTTTCATGCCTGTTGACTGAAATGACCCCCTCCTGCTTTCTGCCACAGGCTTTTCGAAACAGTTCATACATATTTGTCTGGAGGTTTTCAGGTGTTCATCATGGCCCATTTAGGAGGTGTGCTTTCAGGAAAGCCCATTTGAATATGCTATAGAGGCCATGGTGGCTGAGGCTCGGAGGGTACACTTTGATCCCAGCAGATCTGAGGGCCTGCTCTCTCTCGCTCGCTCTCTGTGTCCTGAGGTTGAGTGTTGTTCTGCCAGATGTTTGGAGACCAGCTCCTTGCTGTGTCTCATCCCTGTGTTGCCTCTGGTGATCAGTGCTGCACTTTAGGACAGCAGCGGAGAAAAACAGAATTAGGCATGGAAATGGAATTAGCCCAGCCTCCAGACTGCACACGCTCTGCACCCCACTCTCATTAAAGGCCGTGACCTGCAGACCTTCGGTGTCTGACGGGCGCCTTTAACTGCTTAGTGTTTCTAGTAGTACTGCACAATATAACACAATCAAATCATCAAAGGCTGTGCAGTTATTTAGATATTATAATGTCCTCTGCAAAGAACAAAATATCCTCTCTTGCCTTGTTGTACCTGCAGTTTAGACCTCTACAAACATGTTCTGAAACGCATGGAATTCTTGTATCATTAGCATATGTATGTTTATCTGTTCATATTTCAGTCTTCTCCTCTCTCATATGTTAATGCTCCGGAAGTTGTTTAGTATCTGCACATAAACATATATTGCAAATCTAATTGCAATGTGTCAAAATATAGTTATGAAAAATTGTGTCTGAGGGAATTCATTCAAACTTGCTTCCAAAACAGTTACTGGAATATAAATGCCATGAAATAAAAACAAAATACCCCAAATGTTCAATAGGGTCAAATGTAGAACAGGCTGTCTATCACTATTTAATTCAGTTTAGAAAGTTTACCATAGTAAACTAGTGTGCCTGGCGGTGAAGACTTAACACTGGTCTCTGGGACTATTTGTCACTTCTAAGCTGGATACCCCTGCTGCTGCGTGTTGTGAGAAAGCATTAGGCACTGGAGGCGCTCACTGGTGACTGCTGCCTCAACCTTTGATTCCGTGTTTTGTCAGTGAAATATTGCGCGTACACAGTGTATTCATGTAAGCCGTTCATTCAAGTGGCTGTCACCTCTCGTCACCTGTCTTCAGAGCTGGAATATTAACGCAACATGTTTGGAACAGAGTCACAAAGAGGCGTGCGCTGAGATGATACCATCAGAGCCCTGCTTATGCTCCTCGCCGTGGTAAACAGGATGGCGCTGCGGATCACTCAAAGCGGACTTTATGGCGTATGAAAGCTGAGCTACTTATGTTAACAGGCTTTTTGAAGATTAGAGTAGTGGTAAACATATGTGTCGAGACATTGATAAAGTCGAGCCACAACACAGAGACCAATTACCTCCGCGGCGAAGAAGACAGTTAACCTGCTCGTTTGAAGGGACAACAAAGGCAGGCAGAAGACGGGCTCAGGCAGTCAGTGATAGCGGTGTCCTGTCCGGATTTAACATTTAACAGTACAGTCATTAGGAGCTGGTTTAGTGTGTTTCCTTTTGCGCCTTGACTATGCTCCTCAACTTCAACTGAAGTGAACTTTTTAGAATATAGACTCGTAACTCAGGTTCTCAAAAAGTTATATTCAAAAATTAATTAACCGGAATTAACCTAAAACCAGTGAAAAAATATACTAATATACTAATTTGACCAGGTATCGATACTATGAATGGTCTTGATCTTTTTCAGAAGAATACGACCGCATGGCGAAATTTAAGAAATTGGTATTATTATGTATTGAAAATGCATTAGGTTATATCATATAAAATTAAAAGGTACCGACAAGTTTTGAGTATCAGAAGAAGTATAAGACAACTATACGTCCATGGACCACTATATGGCACCTACCTGGACGACTGAGTGATTACACAGACATAACACCACATGGTAATATAAAAATCAGTACTATTATTTAATGTTGAAAATCACATTCTATTGTCTAAAGAATTGTGGAATCGTAATCAGTATGGAGTATCGAATCTATTCCTTAGTATCGAAATCGAGTTTAAAATTTTACTATAGTGACGAAACTAGTATCAATACAAAAAAAAAGTGTCCTGTGATCTGGTATTAAACTGGCTTAAATGTCTCTTAATATGTTTATCAGAATTTTCCATTGTGGTACTGAAATCAGTATCAAACACTGAGCTTTTTCCTCAGTATTGAAATGTGAAATTGTAGTATTGTTAGCTTTAGCGCATTTCCCATCACCTTGACTACCTACGCTCCGTAACTCCATCTGAAACAACTTAAGTGCTCTCTTAGCTGTGAAGTCACCAGTGCATTTTCACTTTTCTGTCCACTCCCCCTCCTCTCCCCTTTAAACCTCAGCCCACCTGTCTGCCCGTTTGAACCAGCACAAACGGTCCATCCTCTTGAACTTCCGCACACCAAAACTCCCTCCCTCCCCTTCCCTCCCCTTCCCTCCGTCTCTCTGTCTCTCCTCAGAACTATTCTTCTACCTGTCTCACTGCGTACCCACCGGATGCGTTCAGTTTTAGGCAAATTACAAAGTCCACGCGGTGGTAGAGATTTGGGGGGATAGCAAAGACTCAACTCCACGGAAGGAGTTGCCTGTGTCTGACGCTACCTACGTAATCCTCTTAATGTCAGTGGGAGTAGTTAACAGGATGTACCTCCAAACTACTCATCATCACATTTCCTTCTGAATAATCTCCCAGACGTGAAATCAAGGTGCAGAAGGATTCTCACAACTTTGCTGTAATTTTATTCACAGATTGAGTCATGCAGTGTTATACAAGTGATAAAGTTACAAACTCCATCTCACAACAGTAATTTGAAGAGCAGCAGTACCTATGCCATCTGAATAAACATCACATAAGACTTTACATAATGACATATAAGTAAAATTAGACTGGGCTCATGTTTTTGCCAGTGTGGTTTATGACGTAAGTAGGGATGTTACGATAACAAGTTTTAGTGATAACGATTATTGTAGAAAAAAAAAAAATCACAAATTTAAGACTATTGATACAAGACCTACACTTTTATTTTGTGTCTAATAGACAACTATGTGTCCAGTTTTATGAAATTAGACTCTTTGAATAATTATTATTAAAGGGGGGTGTTATGTGTGCTGCCAAGTTATAACATTGTTCCCTCATCAAAAACATGCCTGTAGAGGTTCTATATGTCATTCATGCATGTTTGAATATCGCGATCTCTCCGGGGCACTATTTGAACCCTTCTTACCAGTACGATCCTGCCCAAGACTCAGCCCACAAGCCTACGTCATCCATGATCCTGCAGGGCAATTTTCCATAAATTTACAAAAGCATGACACAAAACTGTACACTTCAACTTCACAAACCTAATGCGATGTGCTTTAGTTTCATTAGCGGGATGCATGATTGTGTTGTGACTCTGAAGGGGGAGTGGTTTAGCATGGAGAGCAAAGGGAATGGGGGACTCAGAAAGTCAAAAACAAAACTGAAACTTGTTTAACATTTCAGTACATTGTTTTTGACGAATATAGCATTCCTCACCTGGAGTTGTGTATTGTTTAATTTGCTCATGTTTCAGGAATCTTGCATATTTAGTTAATTGTCTCCAATGTGCAGTTTGGCAACTTCTAGTCATCTACTTTAACTACTATTGTTTTTAGCTTCATGCAAACAACTTCACTTTTCAATGTGCCAGCAGATGCAGTCCTAGCGCCTTCTGCTGGCTTTATGTACACACAATTCCATGGCAGCTAACGCCTGGCTGTATTTTCCACATACACATAACTTAGTATTGAAATCAGTATTGGAACTGAAAAAGCTGGATCGGTGCATTCCTAAGTTTTACCACAAGTTAGTATGTGCAAAGTAGATAAACAGAATAATGGACAACTTTAAAACAATTCTAGCTTGTAGATCCTGCTTAAAATGGACCTTCTCTTCGCTCTTTCTACAGTGGGTCACACTTACACGTACACGTCTGTGACAAATGATTGACTGGTGCTGACTCCTCAAATGTTTCTTTACAAAAATTTTTTTGAAGTCCGACCTCCAAATCATCTGTCAGCGGAAATGATTGATTTTGGGGTGAAAAATCCCTCCTAACTCGCCACATCCGCTTCTAGCATTAGCAAAAACAGATGTGAAGACTACATAATATCTCTCCTGACCAGCAGCCGGACTCGTAATCAGAAACACATGAGACACTGATGTACAATATGTTGACGGTAAAACTATCTCTTTAGGCTTTTGTTTATGACTAAGAAATACATTTACATTTGTGTGGCTCTGTTAGGATAGTTTTAAGGCAAAGAGACTAATGTGGGCTCCTGATCATTTTTCCTAATCCATTTGATATATTGCTCCTGAAAAAATGTATAAGCTAATATATTGATGGCAATTTAATGATACTAAAACTGTAACCACACAAGCTTTTCTAAACGCATATACTTTACTTAAAGCCCCACTGCGTCAACATTTCAGCCAATAAATAATCTAATATAAACCATTTATTTCAAAGCATTATTTCAAAACATTGTTATTGCTCAAAAAAAAAAAATCCTTACTCTGAGTGGGCTTGCCTCTCCACAACATATACTGTTTTGTTGATACTAGCCAATGTCACTATTCAATATTGTTTTTTAGCACTGACCCATTCTCTGTGTGCCCTTTTTGAACTAATCAGACAAAATGGAAATAGATGGCTGTATGTTCACAACATAAATTATTTTAGATTCCAAATAAATACATTTGTTTATGTTTTTACAACTTAAAATTTGATAAATTTGTGAATTTTATCTTATTGATAACTAAATATCGGTATCTGCAAATATATGGATTATCGGCGCCAGCAGCTGGTCAAATATCAGATATCGGTGTTGGTTCAAAAAAATAAAAAAATAAAAAAAAATAAAAATTCATATTGACTAATCTCTAGTTGGCATACTTGGCCGCTTGTCTCCATGGAGATGTTATTCCAAAGTATGGCTTTAACTTATCTATCTCCATGGAGATAAAGTATATCTATATATATTGATCCAAAAATATACACTTCATCTTTCATATATGGAACGTTATGTCATTATTTTAACTACGGTAACAGGCCTATACCTTCATATGCTTAAACAAAGCCTAGTGCCATGGTCTGGGAAAAGGTCAGGTGACTGCAACACATGATCGGGGAAACAAATCAATACATCTTTAATTTATTCCACAAAAAATCCCTTTTATCAGGTCTTTTATGTTTTTTTTCCTTTCAGAGCCGTGTTCTGATTTCAAGGGATTTCAAAGTGGTATTTAGAGATGTATTACGAGTCATCTGCCGCTCTTTGAAAATGAAAGGAGCACCTATCTCCAAAAGAATTCTGCTCCTTTTTATCTGCAAACATACACAATAAAAGAAATATTGTGCAAAGCCGAGCAAACCTGAGTCAATATTAAACGCTGTACAGTGCTTTCGAGTTTTATTTCTCTCCACCCACAACAGCCACCATCGCTGACCCTCCATGCCCGTGTTCCAAGCCCGGTGATGGGATGCCAGCAGCGTGTTGGCAGCCTCCCTGTCCGTGAGCTATCGGAGGCTACAGCATTCCTCTGGGGCTGGCCCGGATCAAATGGCAGTGATTTCCCAAACAGGAGAACAGCCTCTGATCTGTAATGGCTCCAGGTCACAACTGATACAGGCTGATGGGAAACTACCGCCAGTCAGCTCTCAGATCGCGCTGGTAGACCTGGGCCACACAAATAATGTCTTTATTTAAACAACAGCACAAAATATTTACTGGGCATTTATTTTTTGATTCATTATAGTAATCTTCATTATTATTCTTAATGAGATATGTTGTGTGAAATTTACTTTTATCTTATGAGCTTTTAACCATGTTTTAATGCTTTTCTCTCAACATTAGCTTACTCAAAGTTGTATTTTGATTATTTGATACATGAAATAGTGTATGGTCTTGCATGAGTGCTCAGAAAATTTCGGTTTGCCCCTGTCACCGATCTCCGCCCACAGCTCTGTACTTGCTTGCAGTTCTGTGAAAAATGTAAACATAAACAGTTCTACAAAGTTGCGTAGCCATTTAGAAAATCTATATATTATTAGTGTAGATGAATGGGGAATGGGGGCTGCTGGGGAAATGCCACTATGAGAAGGTGAGGCCAGCAGAAGAGAATCAGTTTGGGCTTAAGAACAATTTTACAAGTTACAGTGAGCAAAATGCCAATTATTTGCATATGTGATGGCTGCAAATATCTGTGAAACATATGTCTTCTTTAAATGTAATGCTTTATTGGACAGGACAGTAAGCAGAATGAATTAGAGGTGAAGAGTGGGGAGAGACATTCAAGAACTGGGAATTGATTTCATGGCACTGAAGCAAGCGAAGAGCCCAATATATGTACTACAGCCATACCTCCTGAACATAGTGCATCACATAAATCTCCGGTATTTGAGATGATTTATATTTTTAAACATGATAAGCACTTTTATTGGCCATCCTAACGACTCAAAACATCACAAAATTTTAAGATCACACCCTAAAATGTAGGTTTTTGGTGTTTGTTGCCATCACAGTAAATACATAATCTTGCCTTAACCCAAAAGCACTTCTCTTCTGAGCAACTGTTTTATTGGGGAACATTCAAGGTCGTCAGTGTTCATTAAGCGTGATTGAACGCTTTGATGCTATTCCAGGGGAATACAACATTTGCTTATCAAAACCATTTTACAGTCATTAGCTGAGCCATGTCCTATTTATGTACACTTTCAGCTCCATACCATCTGCACTGGTATAAAAGTTTTTGGATCTACCTCTGGTACAGTAGTTGTTGAAGGTTGCCTGGTTTACAAACGCTCACGGTCCAGATTAAGTCAAACATCCACAACTCTTCTTTTCACAGATATTATTCAGACTGTATTGGAGCTGTCAAAACTGCTCAAACGGCAGCAGGTTGAGTGGAATGTCAGTGGACAGTTTGCAGCTCGAAGGAATACACTGATAAGATTCACGGTCCGAGTGCTGCGCTAATACTGTGGGCCTGATGGGAACTTTCTGGTCATTTACACAGTGTGACTTTGGTAAACCTGAGCTGCTTTGAATAACATGAAGAGGGCTAAGGATAGAGATAGAGAGCTGCGCTTTGATCTATAGGATTGAGATGTGATGAGGCCTGTTCAAAGTGAGTACAAAGTAATGTTAAGATGGAAAAAGCAAATGCAGCTTTAGTCAGGGAAGAGGATCCGAGGTAGAGCGATGATGAAGAAACGTCCTGTCTCACCCGGGATGTCAGCGAGGAAGATAAAACGCTATCTGACATTAAATATACATGTTTCTTGTAAAGTTGTCTCTGCTTTTAAACACACTTTTGTAAGCTATAAATTTTGAAACACACGACGTGCCATTGTAGACAGCGGCACAAAGACTAATGAGGAACTCGTCATTTAAGGATTTATTATCAGTATGTCACTCAGTGTGTAAGAATCAAATATTTATTCAGGACAGATTACCATATTAACAAAACAAATACATGAGAAAAAGTATCCTTACTGGTGGTCTGACTATGTTAGTTAAAAGTCCTTTAGCAGTAGAACACATGTGGATATGGCACCCTGCCTCTGTGTTTGTGTCATTTATGTAATGTTGATGTGTGATTGAGTCAGCTCATCGATGACATTACGTAATCTCCATAAGTCCATTAAAAGTGTCTGGCACTAGGTCACGTTGCAGGTTGAGTGGGGAGCCGTTGGCGTCCTGTGTCATCAGCGTGTTCTCTGCATGTTAGTTTGTTTGTTTGGACGAGTGCCCTGTTTTCCTCTGTTGCAGGTCCAGTGACGAAGCCTCGGCACAGAACGGCTCGCCGCCGGGGCCAGCAGCCCAAGCTGCTCAACAGCCCTGAGGACAGCCTGTACTACAACCAGCTCAATGTGAGTTCAAAGTGGAGATAAAGGCCTTTGTCTGACTTTGGTTCCACATGATAATACAATTAAGGCTACCTGTGCCAGGCCCTGCAGCCCCACCCCCACACGCGCGCCTCTCTTGTCTTGAACATGTGCTTATGCTCTTTATCTGTTGCTTTCATGTCAGGATGTCTGCCTTCACGGTGAATAATTGATGTGGTTTATCAAAGCTGAGCAAGATGCATGCTTCATCAGACTCACTTGAGCCCTTTGATCAGAAAAAATTATGCTGTGACTTCTGATATTATCAGCATCTGCTCGCATTCAACACAAAATCACTTTGAATTAAAAATTAATGACTCGCTGCTCATCTTTTGACTATGTGCTCTTGGCCCTTTCCTCAGAGAACTTTGGATTACCAGGGGAGTAAGAGGAAGCCGCGAAAACTTGGGTAAATAACTGCTTTCCTCCTTCCCAACTCTAAACAGAGCAGCTCCTTTGTGGAATTAGATCCAGAAATGGAGTTGTTTTCTTATAATGTAAATGGAGAGCCCAAAATAACAGGCCTTTTTATGAGCAGCTGCTTTGCGTCATTAGAGACTGGGCCCAGCATTGGGCTGTGTCAGCATGCTCTTTTTAATTGTTCAAATTCTGAGTGTGCATGTATCAGAGCTGCACAGGAACACATGCTGTTTCAATACAAAACACGTTTTTATTTTTTACACAATTGTAAATGAGTAGGCGTTTTCTTGTTTTTCAGATTCCTATAACAATAAGTGCTATTTTCTTTTAGCTTTTACTTAAATGTCTTCCTAGGTCATCTTATTTATTTATATTTGCATCTATTAGCAGGTCTTTGTTCAATACTGTTTTTTTTATCATGTTTAACACCTTCACTTGTGACCTTTCACCTCTCCACTGTGCCCTCTGACACATCACAGACAAATCAAAGTGCTGGATGGAGAAGATGAGTACTACAAATTACTGTCAACGGTGGATTCTATCCCTGAGGAGGAGTACGAGAGCCTGCCCCCCTCCCTCTCCTTCTAGTGGGCCTGCGGACGAGCATGTCAGCCGGTAAGACAGGGCCCAGACAGCAGACAGACACTCCAAAGAGCCCCTCTCCTCTTGGATATGGAGCACAGAGAGGAGTGGGGCTGCGGTGTAAGCGACCTGTGCAGCAGTGTGCTCAGCTCGGAATCTGATGTGTTTACAGAAACCACCACACTGTTCAGAAGCACTCTGCCAATCTCTGTTTAGTTTACACATCTCAGCTGTTTGGTGGAGTTAATAAGGATAAGTGCAAGTAATGTAAGGATTGTCCGATACTGATATTCTTAGCCAATACTGATATCTGATATTTGTGTTGGTGTTGTGGCCAATACCTGATATTTGCCACTATGGATATTAAGATTTTAAAATCTAGGGTAATGCCACAAGTGCAATTGTAGTAAGGTTCTCAAAGTAACTTTTCACTTTAGTCAAAAGCCATAACAATGTGTATTTTATCTGATCTAATATAATGTATTACTTTTTAACGATTATGTAAACATGCAACTACCTCTTAGCTACACTGCTCTTCTACTATGTCTAGAAATAGATAAAATGATTAGAAATAATCTCGGATATATCAGTGAATTTTTTTATATGTGATACCGTAAATGAAGGATATGGCACCGATGTATTGTCCTTCTCTAATTTAGTGGAACTACGTTTTTTGCTCTTTCAGTAAAGCTACAATAAAATGTGTAATTAACTAACCCCATCACCCAACCACACAAAGTTATACCTAGATATTCAAAAGAATGGTAAGGTCCAAAGATTTATATATATACATGCATCAATCCAGTTTTTTTCTTTACTGATGCCTTTACTGATATCACCTGATACCACTGCAGTCTTATGTAACTGGCATTTGTTCTTCAAGAAACTACCTAACAACATTGTATAAATAAAATGCAAGCCAACAGATTGTCTTAATAGCAATGTAATTAATAAGCCCTGGACTCTGCTGGACTCTAGAACTGATACCCCAAACCCAGTACACTTATCTGGGTCAGGCTCGATACCCAGTTTGGGTATCAGTGCATCCCTGATTTTTGATTGCACTCATTCCTCAGCAGTAGCAAATATCTGTAAATGAAGTTGTCATTCATTTTCTGTGAACCAGGTAGTTTGTTTGCTGCATTAATAAATCACTTTGCTGAAATATTTAGCTACACGTGAACTCCTATTAATTAAACATCATTTGTAAATTCACAACCAAATACCAAATTTCCTGTTGTCAATGCAAAAACCTACCTCCTGGCTTACAGGCAGCGTGGCGGTATCTCATTTAAAACCATCTACCTATTCCCAAGTATTATGTCTGTAGTGTTGTTGAATCCAGAGACAAATCCTCCTTACTTTTCCGCCTGCTCCCACTGAGGCTGCCTAGTTCCATGGGGCTTTGTGCTGTCGAGAGCAGACCTCACTTTGAATCTCAGCCTAAATACTGGAATTTTCTTTTAAGATGGCAAGTGTCAGAAACGCAAGGCCGGCAAGTTGATTTGTAAAGTCCTCTTTTTTCTTTTCCCCCCTTTTCAATTTGCATATCATTTACTGCATCTCCCTTTTGTTGACACCCGAGGGTCCAAGAGGAGATTTTGATCTTAATAGGAAGAGTAGGGTGGTATGACTGCGATCTCATCCTCCTTCCCACTCAGCAGGGTAACATTAGGGATTTGATAACAGATGGGTTTTGGTCAAGTTCAGGTTTAGAAGAATCTCTGAGGCCGAAGTTAGACGGAGGTCAGCCTAAGGTACAAATAAAAGTAATGAATCAAAGTCTGAGTTATTTGAATTCAACATACCACAGGACACACATGACTGGCTGCTTATAGAGCTGTCACAGTAAAATGCTCTATACAAAGTCAAGGTCAATAGAGTGTACCACCAAAGGACATTTAACCGGTACAAAGAACAGAAGTTTTGAAAGCACAATGGTTTGAGGGTTGTATAGGTGCAGATCAACAGCCACACTCCCATCATTCAGCCCCAGGGCAGCTATCGCTTCAGAAATGGCTCATACCACCACCTAGTATGGACTGAATGAATAATGCTTAGACTAGTATTTAGGCTTATGTTATTGGGCCTCATGGGAAATTACTTGGACACAGTAGCTCTCAAATGGTAATAAAATTCTAAATAATTAAAGCTGCAAAAAATAAATAAAGATATGTATTGCACAAGTTGAATAGAATATATAAAAATATAGTATATAGAAAATCTATCTAGCCTATATACAAAAGGTTTGGTAAGGAGATAATGCATGAAATTGTAACTTTTGCAATATTTGGCATCATCAGTGTTTAAAAAGTGATAATAAAACATTTTAAAAGCCACATTTATTTTTATACTGGAAAGCATGTTTTTCATCTATTATAATGATGATAAATGGGTCCACAGAATTTGGCTAATCTGCTACGGCACTTACAATATAAATATGACAAGTTTATGTCTAGAAATATTAATGTCAGTGCGGTTTTCTTTTAATAATGATTTTATACACAAAATGCCACTGTTCCTGTACATAAATAGGCCCACAGAATTAAGGAAATTGACGGAACATCTATGTCTTGCCTATTTGTGTGGCTCTTCTCAGAAATAGACTGAAAGGGGAGACCAGTGGCAGTGTTCTAATGGGGTGTCACAGTCGCGTTTCACCTCGGGTCGTGAGCACAGATCTGCCATAATTAAAACCCTGCTTGTGCATTACTCCCTTGCTGGGATAGTTGGTTCCTCAGAAGACAGTCTGAAATAGGTCACCCCAGCACCCCGTAGAGCATCTTAAAAGTACACTGAATCAATTAAGTGTGATCATGCTCCCTTGATTATTTTGGCCCTGTTTTACCACGGAGAGGAATTTCAAATAGGCTCTCCTCGTTTGAATAACAAGGTTGGACTGTGGCGACAAATGGTGCCAGAGTGGGTGTTTCTACCCGGGTTTTTCGCTGCCAAATTAACTCCCTGGTTGATTGCCTGCTTTAGCATATGAGAGGAGGTGTGCGGAGGTGTGGACCTAATTGGCTTGGTTAGCTGATTATGCATTACAAAAGGCAAATATTATGAAATACTGCATCACTCGCTGGTTTGAGCAGACAGAATATAGTTAGACCGTGTTTACCTGCTTGCGTGTTAACAGAGCACTCTGAAAGTGCAGAATGGAGTTTTCCCTCATTAAAGCTGACACATGTGGCCCGTGAGGGAGAGAGTGAGAGCTCCTTTAATGTGGCCAGCATTACTGCGCCTGTTAGTCCTGCCATTTGTGCTATTTGCTTCATATGCCACACTTTGATTTGAGTTTTTTCATCCCAGGAGCCCAAAACACAGGGAGCAAAGTTTTAAAACACCTTTGTAAAAAGCTGAGAGCCGCAGCCCTAACAAATGATGGAAAGCTTTTATTTTGTAAAGAAGCATACTTACCTTTTCACCTAATAGTGATGTCTCACTTCAAAGAGGACGCGATTAGGCCCACATTGTCCTGGTTCTATATCCTCTCAGTTCAAAGGCACACTTTCAATACCTGCATTTTATGCGCAGCCTTTTCAAATGCTCTTCTAATGCAGTTTACTTGCTTTGTTAGCGTGATTTGCCTAGCACACTCCACCACTGTCTGTAGTATATAATATGTTTCCATACATCAATAATAGAGAGGTGGCTGCGGGCTAGTTTATGTTTTTTTGTGTAGCTTTAAGTTTATATGAATATGAATGGAACAGGGGAATGCAGGGCCTGAAATAGCTTCAGACTTAGCATTGGGTAATGACCATAGATGATTCTGAGGCACATGTCAGATGTGAGGCTCTGTGCACAGGGACATTCCCCATAGACCGTGTTACAGTGAGGAGGCTGTGAGCACAAGCGCATAAAAGACTCACATCAAAGTGGTGCTAATGACAGGGCTGCATTAGGCTAACACAGGCTTTGTCTCTGCTTCCTCACACCTGCACTTACGGCCTTTCACTGCTCTCTCACACACATTTGCATCTATATCAGATACAGAGAGGAGAGTTTGTGTTTTGGTCCAAATTACAGCTTCCTCTTTGAGAAGAGCCATGTCATCATTCAGATACTTCCTGCTGTAAACATGGCTAAAGCTAGGATAGACTTACATAGAACAATAGGAACCTTCAGGAGGAGGTGTTATCCGGCACACCGTGAAATGTATTGACTTAAAAGTTTTCTCTGCCTCCGGTGTTGGAACGGGATTTGACAAATCAGAGCGTGAAATTGTGATTAGCCCTAGCTCTCAGTTTGGGAGTGAGTGCGGCACAGGCGCTTGGCATGGCCAAAGGTGTAACCTGTTCTGTTGTGTGTGGCACTGCTTCTCCAGATGGACGACCAGCTGCCCCAACACGCTCTGTGTGGCCAACATGCTGCGGCCTTTCTTCAAGAAAGATCATTATTATTATGATTATTACATGATAAAGCCAAAGACCTCAGCCTTATTAGTTTCTTATGATATAGCCTAGATATTGCATTAGCTGTAACTACAACAGCTGTTGTAGTTTTAGCATATTGGGTGGCATGAGTTAGTTTTATATCTTGCATTATAAACATACTTGAACTTGAACACCTCATCTCCTCTACAAAGATTAGATAAGACTTGCTTTGTGTGGGACAGACAGTGCGCCTGTGCCTCAGTTCAAACATGAGGAGGGGAGGGAGAGAGGGAGGGGTCCGGTCCTTAAGGCTGGATTAGCACGTCCAGGGTGGGCCGGAGAAGGTAAAGTGACCCTTCCCGCCCTGCGTGACCCCGGGGCTCACAGCACATGGCTGAGGCCCTGCTCTTTGCTCTTGAATATGCAGCACTGGCCTGCATCAGAGGCTCAGCACAGAGAAAAAGAGTTGTATCGCATTGCAGGCAAAGTGAGTGAGCCCAAAGTTGGAGTTTGTGTGTCGGGGGCTTGGAACAATGGCAGCTTTCTGTCAGACAGCGACTTCAAAGCTGCGCGGAGTGACTGCTCTGAGTTCCACTTTGTTGTAGATCACTGAGGAAATTCACAGATGTTTTCGCAGTGAGCCTCGTCATTTGGTCTGAAAATGTTCGTTAACCTGCTCTACATGATCCTTGGGTTTTTGTTTCACTATTGTGTCTGTAAATCAAGACAAGAACATTAATAAGACACAAATCAGGGGCGCCCTGCCCCTCCCCTCGCCCGCCCTAGCCCTCTGATACGGCTGTGATGAGACAGATGTGGAACCTGTTTTCTCTCCAACTGTCCGCACAAGTTGAAAAGACAGCGCATTGTGGCACTTCTCTCCTCCTCTGTCAGCTCCTCACTCGCTCTGACAGCTTGCTCCAAAAGTCTCACAATATCAGACTGATGGGCCTCAGTCTTCAGATCCTTTTCAGCTCAAAACAACCAATACGCCCATGACTATCGAGCTGTACACACCAATTATGACACGACTTAATTACATCTTCTTTTTCCTCTTGTTTCAGATCAACTTCACTTCATTTGAACTGGATCACAACCAGACCAAACCAGGAAATGCTACATAAACGATCAACTACGATTATTTCATTAGAGCCAACAACTGTTTTATTATCATGAAACCCTGTGTACTTTATTGTAAAAAAAGAGAGAAAACTTCTGAATTGTCTTACATTATTTTGATATTTTGAAAGTCAAGCTTATATGAAATACAGTTAGCCATGTGATTCTTTTGAGACAGAATCTGATTTTAGTTCTTTTTTTAAGATGTAAAACAAAATTAAAGTAACAATACAAACTTCTGGTTATTTCAGTTCATTTTTGGTAGCAGAAATTATGCAGCATAACTGACTGCACTTTTAAATAACTTGGGTCTATAATCACATTTCTGATTAGAATAACAAATACATGCACCACAATCTAAGTTGGACATTTTCAGTCGGCTGGCAGAGAACTCCGGGGGTCCTCCAACTTAATTTTCTCCACAAATGTTGGAGGAAATGTCTCTTTAACCACACAAAGCCAGGAGCCCTGTGGAACTGGAGGCATAGCCAGAAGTCATGAAGGTTTGCAGCCCAGAAATTACCTGAGGGAGAAGCATTGTGGGAGTACTGTCATCAATTTGTACCAACTATATCAAAGTCCTGCTCAGTCAGACCTGCCCCTCATGTGTCCCATTCATATTTAAATGCACTCACTTACCTACATGACCAACCCCAGAATCTCACATCACTAGTTTTACATTGTCGATAGTTCACAAAAGCCATGCAGTTACAATTTTGAAGCAATTTTGTTCCTTTTTTGTCCACAAGTTGCTCAATTTTATAATGTTTATCTTACATCTACCGTCAGTATGACTGGTAACACATAGAACTACACGCAATAACCAACTTCAAGTCAACTTTTTGCTGGTTTATTTTCATCTTAATTTGAAAATATTTCTAGATGGAAATACATATCTGAAATGCATTACTTAATAAGATGGAGCTTGTTGGCTATTGGCTCAAACTGTCTAATTTTGTAAACAAGTCTAATCTGCCACATATTTTATCAGCCTGAGTATGTGAACGCACTGCGGAGTGGAGCAACCCAGCAGGACTCCCCCTCCCCTCCTCTCCCCTCCTCTCCCCTCCCCTCTTCCCTCCTCTCCCTCCTGACTGTGTAAAGCCGTGGGAGAGGACTGGGAACATTAATCCCTTCAAAGGAACACATCTAATTCGAAATCTGCCGCTGCAAACTAGTGGAGAGGACACTTGATTGTTTCTGCGGGGAAGCCAGATAGAGATCACAGAGCCAAACTATAGCGCCCATTTGTAAGGCACAAGTCACACGCACCAGCACAACATTTTAGATCCATTCGATGTATATTTGCAGTTTATTCGGTGGAAAGTTTGAATTGTGTCGCATTTGGGCAACATTTTGTGCCTTGATGACTCAAATTTTATAGTTGAATGAAGTTAAAAGTTTGACCTACTTCTACTCAACTTTTGTTTACTTTGCACCAGAGGCATTTTGGGCATTAATTAGGTTATTTAAGTTTAATAGTCCATATATTCATAGTCAAACATGGTAGAAATACGTCAGAGTTTTGTGTATCGTCATAGAGAATAACAAATTAGTAACGCCAGGTAAAGCCATATCAGCGGGTGCCACTTTTAACACTTACGGCGTCATTCCAATGTAGTGCGTAAGAACTAACACTACTTCAAACACTATTGGTGAACTGCAGTTTTTACATTGAACAAAAAAATCTTGAATTCTCTGTAAAATTAAAAATAAAATAAATGATCTAGCTTAAAGTCTCCATTTTAAACTCTACAAAGCCACACAAGCTTTAGAGATTATGATAAAAACAAATGAGAAATAATTCAGAGGCGCATAATGAAGTGTTTAATGTAGTGTACAGTTCAAAAGCTCTACAAAGCCCGAGAATTCACATCAGAAACGACAAAGAGATGCTGATTGTCCAGAGATGTGAAGTTTGTGTTGAGTCACTTAAGTTGCCTCCATCAAACAGCCAGGAATCGCTCTTGGAGATCTCCCCGTGCAGATAACAATGTCACATTGTCATATAGGGCTCTGCTACAAATCCTTAATTACAAAAAGAGGATCAGATGACTACAGCGTCCAATAGCGGGGTCTCCAGGCGGCAGGGGCGTCTTTGATCAAGAAAATCCAATTATTTGTGTATATACATTTCCCACATAGTGATTACTTCATTAATTGTCCCGCCTTTATCTCCTCCCTTCCCATCCCCCCTAATAATCAGCCCCTTTATCCAGACCAACAAACACACCATAGGAGCTTTGTGGATTCAAAGGATTTGCTTTCCCCTCTCAAAGAGCCGCTATTCTTTGATGATTGGGCAGCGGCAAACTTCAAAGTAATAAATCTTATTTCTGACTGGCTGGCGGCCCACCAAAGTCCTTATCAAATTCTAAGAAGTGATCCCTCACTGCTCAGATGGTCCAAGGATATCTGGCAGAGAGGAGGCTCCGAGACGCAACGAGACCAGACATTTTACAGCGAATGAGCGCTTTTAACTGAATTTTCACCTTTTATTCGCTTTTCTCCGAGCGGAAGGAAGGAGGAGGAGGACCATGGCAGCGGTGGCGGTGCTCCGGAATGAAACTCTCCAAGCTTTTCTCCAGGTTTGTGCGAACTTTATCTGCCTAAAAAGAACTTGTAAACTTTGACGGCAACACGCGCCATGTCAGCCACCTATGGCTATGGGTGCTCACAGAAAAAGCGCATGGCATGACTTTTTCACTAAAATCAGACACTGGTGTTGCCAATGTTTGTATCACACTATTTACATGCATTCTTCTTTCATTGGACCACTTTTGAATAGTTTGCCACATCGACAGACAGAACGGCAAACAAAACAAACGGTTTAATGTCCGCACAGGCTGTGTGTCCTAATGATACTGAAGGTACATGTTTATGTTCAGTGTCGATGTAAACTGTACGTGCGGAGTGTCTGAATGTCAGTCTCCCCCCAATTCCATTTTACAAAGTCTCTTAGCTGAAAGTTTTGGCTGCTGTTTTTTTTTTTTTTTTTTAATTGGTTATAATGGAAAGTTTGTGTTCGCAGGACCGCACTCCCAACTCTTCTCCTGAGAACTGCAAGCACTCCCCACTGGCTCTCCTCGCGGCAACTTGTAACCGGATAGGGCACCACCACGGTTCAAACCCCGCTGACTTCCTCCAGGTCCCGTATGACCCCACGCTAGGGTCTCCTTCGCGCCTGTTTCACCCGTGGACTAACGAGGGCTCACCGGCTGCGCCTAACTCTACTTTTGGACTACCCTCCAAACCGCAGTTATCCACGCACATCCAGAGCTCTTTCAGCGCGCCACACGAACTGCCTCTCACGCCCCCGGCGGACCCCTCGTACCCCTATGACTTTTCCCCGGTCAAGATGCTGCCCTGCTCCATGCAGTCCAGCTGCCCTCCGCCCACATACGTCCCAGCTGTTAGTTACGCGCCCACTCCTATTGCCCCCGCGATGCCGAGTTTCGTCCAACAGCAAAGACAGTTGTCCCCAAACCCGGGCGAGGACATCCCGTGGTGGAGCTTGCAACAGAGCAACCACGTGGGCCACTCGTCCTCTCTGGGTCCACACCGCTTTCAGCTGCAGAGAGGCTTGGTTTTGGGACATACGGACTTTGCACAATATCAGACTCAAATTGCTGCACTTCTTCATACCAAGTCTCCTCTTGCTACGGCCAGGAGGTGCCGGAGGTGCCGCTGTCCTAACTGTCAGGCGTCCACGTCCAGCGACGAGCCCGGCAAGAAGAAGCAGCACATCTGTCACATCCCGGGCTGCGGGAAAGTTTATGGGAAGACGTCGCATCTGAAAGCGCACCTGCGGTGGCACTCGGGGGAGCGGCCGTTTGTGTGCAACTGGCTTTTCTGTGGCAAAAGCTTCACGCGCTCAGACGAGCTGCAGAGACACCTGAGGACTCACACGGGCGAGAAGCGCTTCGTGTGTCCAGACTGTTGTAAACGCTTCATGCGCAGTGACCATTTGGCCAAACACGTCAAAACGCATCAGAACAAGAAGAGTAAATGCCACGACAAGACACTGGAGCACGTGAAAAGGGAAGACCCGCGGAGTTTGCTGTAGCACATTTACCCTTGGCACTGCACGGGCAGTGCTTCTCAAACTGTGGGCCTGGACCCAAAGCGGGCCATAGTGTTCAAAAATCGACAAGCACTTTTGGTTTGTTTGTGTTCATTTAATGAAAATAGTAATGTCACTGTTAAGACAAACGATGTGCATAAAGTACCATATAAACAGATGTATTCTTCAGAGAAGTTTATGTTATGGGCATTGGGACAATCAGTAGTTTTGAATTACTTTGGAAAAACATCAAAGTTAGCTGAGCCCTGCTCTGAGACAGTCCACAGGTACATATTTGTTTCTTTTCAGATGAACTCTTGTGACAGTAGTTGAACATCTCTGTAGCACAGTGTAAATATATGAAGTCATAGCTGGTTCATTCAGGACCAGGAGGTCTGTTTGCAAGCCACTGTCTATACCATATCACAAGACAAGTGTTACACTTGTGTTTGGATCCTAATGTCTTCGGTGGAAGATTCTCTCCCCTGTAAATGAGATTTAATAGCTTTTGTTGAATGAAAGTGTCAGTTTTGCTCCTTTTGGGGTGTTTTTAAGCATGCTCTCGCAAAGATCTGCTATTGTTGATAAGACCCAAATACTGTGTGAGAATAAAAACTATACATTTTACTCTTGAGAAGTTATTGAACCCCCTCTCCTGATGTATTTGCTTTGTATTACAGGCCTCAGTGTGTTCCTAGCTTTCAAAAAAAGTTATTTTCTTGTAGGCTATTGTAATTAGGCTATGTTGGCTTAAGTGAAAAAAATGCCTAGTGCTGAATGTCACTGTTTTGTGGCTTCATAAACAAAACAAAAATGTTATTTACATTTCCGGAGGAATAGGCTACAATTTCAAATGTTTACTTCATATTGAATACTTTTATTATCGAACTGGCAGCAGCCAATGCAGACTAAAGAAATAAAAACTGCCCTCAATGTGATTGCCCGCTGATGCCTGCATATCAAATTTCAGAATGTGTTCTGTATTTTCAACAGAAGGGCCAGAATAAAAATGGGATTTTATCCAGTTATTTTCCTATTTTACCTGCAGGCCAAAAGGCTACCTTTATTTTTATTATATATTTTTGAGGAGTGATAGAAAATTAGTCAGTGGTTATTTATGATGAATGGTCAAAATAGAAGGCCTAAATTTTAGTTGTAAACAAGTTTTTAATTGTTGCTTGAGTAATAACCAACTTGCAATTGAACTTTGCATCTTTATATATTTTTTTAATTATTTTTGAATAATCATTTGGCTACTTATGCTCGGATTCTTAACGTTCACAGGATCTTAACCCTATTTATTTACATATATTAAAAGGATGTTTGTGTAAAGAAATGAATGAACGGAAAGGATAATCCAGGACAGGTCCTCTGTTTTGTGCCAAACAGCGCCCTCTGTTGTGCGTTTCCGTCGTGGTTCAGCGGACGGAAATGGAGCCTCTAGGTGAGCGCACTTCATGCTTCTCTTCTCCTTCACAGTTGTTCTAATGTGATCAATCAAATGGGCTTAAACATTTTTATAAATCCATTCCACAGCCACACAAAAACTGGCACTAAAAAGTTCGGCTATTTGTTAGAGCATTTCAGTTTGATTTTACATTCAAAATGTGGGAGCCGCCTTAGCTTGGACTAGGCCTAGGCTATTGAGTTTTGAAAAACTGACTCAAAATTAACTTTTGACCGTATAGAGATTTTATATAAAATGCATAATGAAGAGGAAAAAGAAGAGAATACAATCTTGCCAGCCAAGTTAAAAAAAAATTAAAAAAAATAAAAAATTAGGTGAAATAGGGTGGAGTTGGCAAAATGCAAATCACCAAAGACCTTCTAAAATGTTTTCTCAGAGGATGACTGAACTTTTGACCTTTGAACGTTACATAACTTTCTAGAAGGTATCTAAATTGCCTAACCATTTTCTTGAGAGGCTGTAATAGCCTGTGTTATTGTTATAACACACAGCCTAGTTCATACAAGTTGATTATATGACATGGAGGAAGTAGACTGAAATGTATCTGTTTCTTTAGGTGCCTTTAAATATGCTTCTTATGGAGCTACTATTGTTTCAAAAATATTACTGCAGCTGTTATTTGATTTGTCCGTAATAAGATGTGTGTGTAACTGGATCCCTGCATGTGTAACTGGATCCCTGCATGTGTAACTGGATCCCTGCATGTGTAACTGGATCCCTGCATGTGTAACTTGATTCAGGTGCGCCTAACTCAATTTGTGTGCAATTTGATTTGTGCCTGCGTGATTTGATTCTTGCATGTATAAATTGATTTCTGCTAAATCCATGTGTGTGTAAACGGATCCATATGTGTGTAAACGGATCTGTGCGTGCATAATTTGATTTGTCCGTGTGTAGTTTGATTCGTAAAATGATCATGTTCTATGAGCAAATGAGCAAATAATGTCAAAGTCCTATACACACAGCTCTAGTTACACAATACACACAACACTTTTGCAACAGCTCTGCTTAGTCTTTTGCCCAAAGTTTAGACTCTTGTTTTATGCGCACACAAAACAAGTTATGCACGTACAAATCCAGTTATGCACACACAAAAGTTACACACACACACACAGATCCAGCTATACACACACAAAAGTTACACACGGACGGATCCAGTTATGCACACACAAAAGTTAACCATGAACGGATCCAGTTATGCACACACAAAAGTTACACACACACACAGATCCAGCTATACACACACAAAAGTTACACACACACACAGATCCAGGTATACACACACAAGAGTTACACACACACACAGATCCAGCCATACACACACAAAAGTTACACACGGACGGATCCAGTTATACACACACAAAAGTTACACACACAGGATCCAGTTATGCACACACAAAAGTTACAAGCACACAAATCCAGCTATGCACACACAAAAGTTACACACACAGGATCCAGCTATGCACACACAAAAGTTACGCACACACGGATCCAGGTACATATGCATCTTATTCCGCACAAGTCAAATTACAGATGTACAAATCTTTTTGCAACAATAATAGCTCCATATCTTCGGGCAGCAGGCTACTTTGCTGAGGCTTTAGGTCAAGGCACAGCACACATCACAGTAAAATGTGTGTGACGGGTCACATCATTGATGAAGCCTATTGGCCAGTAGTTCAGTACAGTTGGATGGGGTAAGACCTGAGGTAAGACCCATAAGGATTTTTCACCCTAACAGCTCCAAGAGTTCCTATAACCTCCCAGTCCCTGCTTGTGTTCACTTCACACAGCGACAGAGGGCGAAGCAGGAAGCCAGGCCGGGGTATGGCTGTACATAGGAAAGTGGGGCTTCATACATCAAAGATGAAAGGGGTCTAACTGGCTATAAAAGACGATGTTTTTTATTGAATTGTATCTACATTTGATCGCACTGCCTTTGTACCCATCAACCAAGTTTGTTGTATGAAAAGCACACCACGTAATAATAATTCATGAATATTAGACATGTTCATTCTAATCCAATAACCTGTGAGGTTACAGGCCTGAAATGTCTGCCCCAAGCCTGGATAAATGTAGAGTGTTCTAGAAAGGCGTCAGGAAAGGCCTGTAAACATATTGTATTGTGTAAAGTGTGGCGCCCCCTGTATGTAATCTGCTGAAAGGACAGGGGATGTGATGTGTCTTGAGTGTTTAGTCCCAGGCTGTACACTGTGATGAGGTGCACATCTGAGCTGGTATCGATGCCTCAGCTCGTGTGAGTGCTCACATGTGAAGTGCCTACAGTGTGGTGTGGGGAGGTTATGTCCCACATGGGACCTGTTGAACTCCAAACAGTGTGTGGGCTCTTAGTATTGATCTGTTTGGTTAAAGGACAATAAACTCCACAATAAAAGACTTGCCTTGTACCATATTAATTCTGTATGTAATAAGTTCAGCAATTTCATGACAAAATCTGAGGAATATATATTTATCACATTGTGGGGACTAAACTCTGTAAACCAATTCATGGGGATGTGCCTCACTCGAAAAATCAAGTCCCCATGGTGTAAATATGTGAGTAGGTTAAAAGAGTTTAAGATTAGGGTACAGGGAGGATTATGTAACTTAAGTTGTAACTTGTTAAGTTTAGTTTCTAGTTACATTGACTTGCATTCGTTTGAATGTAATGGCACACTTGCACATATAGTACTTTTTCCCACTCACAGCCTTGCCCATGCGAAGCCCACATTATACCCACATAACTCACATGGGGCCCACATGCCACAGGATCTCATGAGACAAAATTAATTGTGCACACTTGAGAAAAATGGTCTTGTGAGATGTTTTTCCATATGTTTATATTTAGATTGGACAAAAATGTGTTAAGTGCTGGTGAGTTACATTTTTTGAGAAGCTCTAGTTCCCAAACACAGTGCTACAATGACAGTGAAAATATTCATTAACTAAATTGTGGGGTTCAGTTCAGAATTTTGGCCTAACTGTTTTTTATTTACTTTATGATAATTTCTGTCAAAATCTCTTCTTGCCTCGTTCTCATGGACTCAATCTCGTATCTCGTCTCGTCTTGTGAAAATAGTGTCTCGTCCCACTCCTATTGGCTGGGTTAGTGTGGAACATGTGAAAGAATGAAATATTAGGAACTATTAGGAACTTCTAAACAGCTCAAGAATCTCATTCATTTCACAACATGTTAGTGGAGGTCTAAACTACAGTGTTATCAGGGTTTATAAGACTGGATATTTTACTGTCTAAAGAGGAAATACAATTTGCTAATTGCATGATTGTGATTAATCTTGCAACATTACATTGAATTCACTTTTCATGACTTTTCTAACTTGCCTGTTACTTTGGACAGACCGAGGACTCTACATCTGTGACGATGGAGGCTCTTGCATAGCAGGTCAGTAGAGCCAGTCCCAAATGGCCCCAAACTGTGTTGCATGTTTTATACATCAGTAAACACTCATTAGAGTGTCATTATAACATTTGCTTTCTGATTTCCATCTCTTTATTGAATTCATGCATATATGTAGATTGCATAGCTGTATATGCCTGTACATGTTAAGCTTATGCTCAGCAGTCCCAGTGGAGATGTTAGCAGCGGCTCACAGGACAAACACTACGTCCTTGACCCTCTTTAAGCTTTAACTGTGCCTCTTTTAAACCTCAAATTAGCTTTATGTACACGCACAAGACACTTACAAATGGGCCAATAAAATCACACAATGGAAAATGAACTGCATGGACTTATAATAGTTAATAGAGCTCAGACGTTGCACCCACCATGTATGAAACATAGTCGTTTTTAGGCAGACATGCTATTAGGGCCACTTAAAGGTGGTGTACATAACAAGTGAATCATAATAATGGTTTCCAACACTTAGTAGCATGTTATTAATATTTGTTGTATGTTTATCATCTCCAGATTAAGACAATTTGTTTGACTCCATAGAAAATTTGCCCACAATGTATTTCTTTGAATCTTGGTTTTTGGAATTTTTATATCAAGTGAATTGGCTGCAACCACTGTTCAAAATGTGTCTTAATTTGCGTCTCTAACAGGGGCTTTTGACTTTCATCTGAGACTAATGAGCCCCCATGTGGCAGCGTAGAGAACTGCATCCATGCAGAAAAGGTAAGACTGTAGCAGACTCAACTTTGTGTTTGCAACTTTCAAAGTACAGAACATCCCTTTGTTAATTCACATCATGGAAAAACTGTCCTAAAAATTCAATCAACCTCACCAAAATTCAATAACCTCCTGATCTAACCCACTGTCTCTGGGTTAATCAATCAAATCATGCACCATCTTGTGGACATCTTTGGTATAATCTTAATCACTAAACATTTGTCTTTTTGATCTTGCCTAATGCCATAGTACAGTAATACCTTGGAACTGTCATTTGTCAGTGGTTTGAGATGATACAACTTCTTTTAGAGCTGAATTTACAAACTCATAGTTAGACATATCAGACTTCATTTGACCAATTGTTCAGTCTAATAATATTAAATACACATATAGCTTGATTTCCATGACTATATTGCAGATGCTCATGGAAGGCATCAAAGTTATGTATGAGCACATGGGATGTAGTAAACATAAACATGTTAAATAACTTAAATGTTTTAGATTTCACAGTCTTCAGAATACCCACCCTTTGCTTTGATCACTGCTTTGCACACGTTTGGCATTCCCTGCCCCTGACAAGACGCATCTGTGAAGTGAAAACCATTTAAGATGACTTCATCATGAAGGTCACTGAGAGAAGGCCAAGGATTTGCAGCGCTGTCAGCAAAGCAAAGGAATCTGACTCTAAAATATTAAAAATATATATAAATCTTTCTCTTTCTCTGCTCCAAAGTGTTGTCACAGTACTAAAATTTCAAACTTGATTTCGATACTAAGGAATAAACTCGACTCTCAATGGAGATTCCAATACCACGATGATAATAAAAAACACTCTTTACTTGTCATTTTCAACATTAAATTGTGCTACTTTCTTTTATATTACCATGTTGCCTTATATGTGTGTAATCTCTCAGTCGTCCAGGTACGTTCCATAGTGGTCCATGGGCGTGTACTAGTCTATGTGTCTTATACTTGTTCTGGTACAGCTCAAGATCATTCTAAAGCTATTCAGGAAATTTCTGTTTTGTGAATGTGACTTTTTTAGTATCTGTTCTCGCTCAAATGAGTATCTAGTTTTGATACTAGTTTTTGTATCTGTTTTTCAAGCTACATAATTAAATTTTCATTTTTTTTATGTCTTTGATGAATGTACAATGTAGCAAGTTGTAAACATAAAGAAAAAACATTCAATTTAATTTCAATTCAATTTATTTTTGTAAAGCCCAAAATCTCAACAAGAGCTGCCTCTTAGGGCTGAACATGATAATTTATTTAACCAACAGAAAGTTAGAAAATCAACAATGAAACAGACATTGGTTAATAACAGACAAGCACATTAATCATCAGAAATCAAGCAAATGGATAACTGTCCCAGAACATCTCTTGTCCTTAGACACTCCTTATCGGCAAGGAAAAACAAAAAAAAACAAAAAAAAACAAAAAAAATCATAATAAAATAAAATAAAAATGAGAAGGTGTGTCCAAACATTTGATTTGATGTGAATCTGTGTTAACTTTTCATACCCTAAAAGTGATGTTACATGTTATGGGCGAAACACCTTTATGCAGCTATCATTTAACTTCCCAACGCATCCAAAATATAATAATAAATAACTTACACATCTCAATCTCGCTACCTTGACCATAAGAAAAGTCAGACTAGCTCAGGTCTCCATCTTATCTTATAAAGCCAATAACAAGGTTATTGGCATTTTGTAACTTTCTATAGGACTGAACCACATCCTGTCGCAAATACTGAAGCACTATAAATGCATAGGCTCTTTTTTTTCTTTTTTCTTTTTTTTTTTCTAAAACCGAGATTGCTATCAACAGTGTCAGGGTGACCTTTTTATCAGATTGAAGGTGATCTCAACCTGCATTACAAGCCTAGAAGTGGGTGGTCCGTGCTGGGTGGAGGTTGACAGTGTTATTAACTGTCCACTCCGCCGTCAAGTGCAACAATGACAAATTCACCTTAATGGGACACCTTATTATTAGCCCTGTCGAGTGGTGTATTTCTGGAATGGCCTATTTGCACCTGGCATGGGTTCATTTTTGAGTGTTCACTGCCCCCTGGTGGGCGTTCTTGCTCCGTCCTCCCAGTTTGTCCGCGTCTCCTGGGTTACATCTTCAGCAGCACTGCATACATGTGCGAGAATGAGATGTTTATGACAGGTATTGACGCGTGCGCATGTGTGGTAGATTTAATGTTAATAGCTGCTCACGTATTGACAAGCTCCACTTATTGATTTATATTCGCAGTAGCGCCATGCATTATTAGAGGTGGGAAGGGTGAAATAAATTATCAAACAATTGTGAAAGCGCGTGGTTAAGATGGTGTTTTTTTTTTCTTTTTTTCCCCCCTCACCTCTTGTCTTTGCCCTAAGAACAAACCCAGCAATCACCCCCTCCCTGTTTGAATCCTCTTCTTGTGCGTAATGTGTTGCTTACAACGTCCAACTTAAAAGTCCTTGTGCGTAATCAGATTCAGGACAAAGCTTTATTGGAGATGTGACTACAATCAACATTTTCTATCAAAAGTCACAGTTTGTGGAGCTGAAAAACGACGAAATTCAGTATTTGAAGAACAGACAGTTGGTAGACGATTTCTTTTATTTCACCTCATTCACTATTATGCGCCTACACAGGAGCGACTTACCATGACTCACTGGTGCGCAATGACACTAAACAGACACGGCGCACGCTAAATGTCACCACATCCTACCTGCTTGAACAAACGCAGGGTCACCTTGTCTTGGATGTAACGGGGAGAGGGACTCAGAACACCAGCTCGGATTTTCCACCCTCTCTATCCTTCATCTGGAGTGCAGCGCCGCGTCCTTCATGACTTAATTTGGTGGACATTTGCGCTTGTTTTTGTGGATTGCACCTGTTCACTTGGGTATGTACGCTACATCCACTCATTTCAACGTTTAGTGACTCCAAAGTAGACGAATAGTTTTATTGTCGTTGGAGATGCTCTAACAGGTGTTTTATAAGCCCAGTGAAAGGCATGTCTGTGTGGGTGCAGTTGATCTTGCTTAGACTACAATATACATCTTGTAACATTTTTTTTATTCCCAACATGCCAAACCAAAATGTTGTCCTTATATGATTACTTATTGTCTAGCCAAATAATTAATTAGCCAATAGGTTGGCGTTTTTGGCATTAACTTGCAGTACGGTCAAATCAATTCACCTTGAACTGGCTTTCATGGCATATTTTCTAAGAATTTCAAGTTACAGTGACAAAATACCTGAACTATTAATATTTTCCTGTGTTGAAAAAAAAATGCATATTTTGTCAGCCGTGTCACGCTGTAGTATTTCAAATGCTATGCCTATTTGACCTCAGAATTAATCGTGAATTCATTAGAGCATGAAATAATGTTTGATAATTAATTGCCATTTCCATATCGTCAACCTACATTGTGATTGGTCAGGGCGTGACCATGTAGCCAAATGCCTTCAAATGTATTGTTACACGGAAGTTTGTTCAATTTTATAGAGGTATTGTGTCTCGAATAGTTTCAGTTAGTCTTGCGTCAAAAAATCAACTTCCACCTTGACAGTCCAAGGTGTATGTCCGCATCCATTTGGGTCTTTTGCCCTCCTGTATCTGTCTTGTGAGTAGTACAGAGACGGATTTTTGTGTTGGGGTGGAAATAAAAAGTGAGCAGGCTTTTTGAGGTGAAGACTTTGGCTGGCACAGGGTCTGGGGAGAAGTGATGGCGGCGTCTGCACCCTCCTCTGGCGGCGAACCGGATCCCAACAACTCGACTAATTTACGACCACCGGGCTCAAGTAGGTCTATCACCGATAAAATGCTATTTCACGTGAGCTATTTACTTTGTGGGCAACGCCATTAATCATTTCCATCGCGGGAGGGGGCTGAGAAAACCCGCTACCATTTGGGAAACGCTTCCTCCGCCACATTTCACCGCTGCATTTCATTCACCACGGACCTCCGGCTACACCGTGACAGACGGACACTTTGTCAACAGCGGGTGTCTTCAGCTGACATGCCCTGAAGACTAAAGCATGGGCACGAGACATTTACACAGACATTTACATCATCAATCATATTTGTCAATTTGTACATTTATTATTATTATTATTGTTA
>JACM01048287.1:0-11818 GCA_000787095.1 Periophthalmodon schlosseri | reverse complement strand
ACAAGCTTTATTTTTGTAGCACATGTAATGAAAGAAAACATGGAACTAGATGCAGTTGTCACATTGGCCTATGTTACGTATGTCCAGTTATGTAGTTTAATTGAGCTAAGAATATTTATTTAGATAGAAGTAGTAGTAGTGCTGGTAGTAGTAGCAGTAGACTTAAAGCTCTAAGCTCTTTAAAGTCAGTCTCCAGGTGACCTCTTTGTGTGAGTTATGCAGAAATATCCACAGAAACACTCTGAGAACTTCCTGACAGCTCATTCAACATTCCTCTCCCACTTTTCTGCCGTAGCTGGTTCTTTTTAACTCACTAACACTAACTTTCCTTTTTTAAACTCTTTTAATGGCTGCTCCCACATCCTCAGCCTGCAGTGAACAGCGAGGATACGAAGAAAGCCTAAATAAATGGTCCTGTGTGCTCCTGACATGGCCCGGTCTGTCCATTAATAAAAGATAGTGGTAGTTCTTTCCCACCTGAGCTCCGGGCCCAATTACAGTCAACGTGAGAGTAACACTATCAGGAGGAGAGCTGCTGTAGTCACTGTCGGATGAATCAAGTCCCCACTCTCACAAAAGAATCTGCACTATGGCGGAGAGAGAGAGTTACAAGGCATATTGTGGATGCAGAAGAATCAGGGCACAACCAAAAAAACAAAACAAAACTGTGTAGCTACAGAAACTATTGGGAAAAGTGTTCAATTTACAATCTGAAATGTATCTATATAAATAATTTTTTGTATTATTGAGCCAATTTATGCTTTAATCCCACAGGAAATGCTTCAGAAAAAGCTTTATCAGAAATTATACAAGACCAGTAATTCAATTTAATCCAGATTGACAGATACAAATTTTGTAGGATGGGTGTCTTGCAACACAAAGTACACCTCCACCAAGGCAATAGTCGAAGGTGACGTTTCCAGGCCAAAATAAAGGTGAGATCTGTGACCATACTCACAATAAGAATACATGTCTTTCAATGCAAAATAGACAAGAAAGACAACTACTGTGGAACCTTCCCAGCAAACCTCTACTAAAAAGTTACTTAGTGCACCTTTAAATCCAGATTAAATGCTCTTTTTTAAGATGCCTCCACCTGTTCTTTTACCTTGCCATAGTTTTAGTATTTTAATAATACCTGCTGTAGCACTTTGAGATTTCCTTGAAATGCAAAGTGCAATATAAATAAATGTATTATTATTATTATTATTTCTTTACAACCCCATCACGCAATGATGAGAAATAATTTTAAAATCCATTAATTTAGATTTAGATGCATGTCATAACATTGCAGTGATACTTTTCTCTGGTATAATCTTTTATTGACATATTTCTATTCTTATCTCATTGGGTAAAATCTTAAGACAGCAAAGCCATCTTGTGTCATTTGAAATTTTCCAAAGACCCTGTAGCAAAATAATACTAAATCTGTAAAAACGAAGGAAAGCAGTAAACTCATTCACTTCACACCGGGCTAGATTTTATCTATAACATGCAATTCAAAAAGCCATGAATCACTGTCTATAAAGAGGAAATAAAACCTGCTCTGTACCAGATGTTTAATGTACTGCTCAGTGTAACACATATTTTCCTCTGAAACAAGAATCAAATTGCCCACCACATTTACATACAGAACAGTCTATAGGAAAAGTGTATGCTATTGATATTATAATGTGCATGTAATGCATTGTGCTTGTAACCCAGTGAGAATTATATCAAGGTAGAAGAGAAAACTATAATTACTTTCATTTGGAAAGCTAAAATAGAGTGGGGCAGATTATTGAAATAAATAAATAAATAAATAAATAAATAAATAAATATATATGTTTAAAGTGACAGTATGTAACTTTCTGGGGGCAGAAATTCAACTGCAGGATTCCATGGAAATATAAAGTTAAAATCATACTTTGTATCTATCATCACGGAGAAGTTCCATTTTATGCCATACTGTGGAATATTATAGCCAAAGGAACAACATTTCCATGGAAACAAAGAGGCCAAATAAGTGCAGGTTTGTAGAGATGCAAGCCCGCTCACAGTAAGGACGCATGTTTTTCTGTGTTTTTCAGTGCAATAAGCACATCCATAATGAAAAAACATGCTTTTATTTATTTATTTAATTTCTATGTTTGGCACAAAAAGTTACATACTGGAGCTTTAAAAATGCTTCAAAAAGAGCTGATTAAAAAAAGTACGTTGTAAACTTACGGTATAAATAAACAAATAAATAATTATGCACACAGTTTTACTGTCATTTCTCATTTGTTAGACATTTAAACCCCAATAATACATTTGAAGCACAATTTCTGTTGCAACTGACAACTGACAAGTATTGCTGTATACTCAAAACACATATCAAGATATTTATTTTTGTCTATATTGCTCACCCCAAAGACAAAGTCCCTATGTCTATTAAAAAAACCCCCCAAAAAACATGACTATTAAATTCAGCTCAATGATAAATAAAAAATCATATCATACCAGACAAAAAGGTTGCACTTGGTACATGTGAGTTGTTCAATATATCATCATAACGTTTCCTGTAAAGAAAACAAGACCATCACATTTCTCTATGGGGAGCACAGTCATATCTCAGGGTAAAAATTGCAGGACATCTTCAAATGTCAATACTCAGTCTGTGGTCACTGAAGCACACGAAGGAGACAGCACAGACATCTTTAGACCACTGTCACAAAGCCTAGTTCACCTGGAGGTTTGGAACATAAATCTATGTCTGTTTAAGCTCTGGTCTCTGCATGTGTAATGGGACGTTATGGGACTAACGCATGAGCCCACACCAATCAATAAAGCCTTCAGAAGGAACCAGCCGTGACTAACGTGGTTTGTTTGAATGACACAAAACAGACCAAATTTGAAAAAGAAAATAGAAATACATTAATGTGATGCTGATATGCAGTTCTGTTGTAGTCTGCATACATCAACAATATACCTGCAAATCACTTTATAGACCCCCATTTATGATTGTAAACATTAGTAGTCTCATTAGTAGGGTTAAGACAGGTGGCAGGCGAAGTGTCTTGCTCCAATATATTACTCAATAGCAGTCTGGACTCTGGGTTGGTGGGCACTGGACGCTGGGATTGAACTGCCAACCCTTAGGTTGGGTGAATGGCCAAACCTCATAAGATATTTTATTTACAAAGTAACTGTAAATGTAATTTTAATGTGATATATTATGGTACAAAATACAGAAACAAAAGCCATTTCTTCTGGTTTCAGTAAAAAGGAGTAGGAAAATGTAGCCCATAAAGTAGGGTTGTCAAAATCTTGTCTAAATAAAGTTTTTTTTATTATCTTATTCATTTATTTGAAAGGGACATTGCACAATAAATGCAATGCACAGACCAGATTTAACTGCCTTTGGGCAGAGGCAAAGTGGCACAAGGTTAACAGTGTGCAGGTACTTCATAAAATGGGCCATGTAACATTTAAAATACATATCATCGTGGCAAAGTGATATCAAGTCTATTCCTTAGTATCGAAATCGAGTTTGAAATTTTAGTATCGTGACAACACTAACATAAAGCCCACTGCAGATCACATGCCCTCATTTTGGGAAACAGCTTTCTACTTTTGTTTCCTTTTGTTAAAAATGTGACCTGTGAGCTTTTGCAATATGACATATGACCATACGTTACTGTTATTCAAATGCCCTGATGCAAATGATGCATGAAAACCATATGCAGCACTAAGCAAGCAATGATAATAAAAAATATATATGTTGTAGACCAGTGATGACAGATTAGAATCATATTTTATCTTAGATTTCAGTGCAGTATTAAGTAGCCAACCTCTTTAGGGATCCACTCTAGATATAGAGAAGAACAGAAGACAACTAATATTTCACAAAGCTATATTTTCTTCACACAAGGCCATGCACGTATAGATCCAGGGTTAGCCACACATCAACACAATTGCAATACAAAGGAGCTCAACTTCATCTCATCTCTTCTGTCTCTGGCTGGGTGTGTCTCAAATATAACTTCATCCATCCCTACCATCACAGAGAGGGCTATAGGCTACTACATACACAGATAATAACCACAAATTCCATGTTTATCTCATAACAGTGGAATTGGTAATAAAATCCATGACAGCCACTTTGAGTATCAAGATAAAAGCATTTAAGCCGTGGTCATTCAAAAAGTTACATTTCCAATCCTAGCCAGTTCCTTGTTTGACTGTCACTATTGGCCATTTAGAAATAGCCTAATGCTTCAACATAAGGCGACTTTTTACAATGGGATTTAACAATGAATCAAAGTTTAGCTACTGTAGACATCAATAAGCAGTAGCCTATGCAGTAGCAGGTGCAAAGAACTGAAATCACGAGAGAAAGCACGCGCAACAAAATAACTATCTTCTCGTAAAAACATTTTCTTACCACTTTGTTCTCCCAGAAAGACGAGTTTGAATTTTCTTAGAGGGTTTCCAAAGTCGCTGCCCACGGACATTTTGGGGGTGCGGGGGTACACGATCGGAGTAGCGGTAATATAGTTCCACTCGTTCCCGGTGCGTAAAGCGGCGGAGATGGGTGATGGAGAGGTCTGCGGAGTCGCTTTTAGAGCAGGCAGGCAGTGCAGCAGTCAGCCCGGGTCTATGGTCTTCGTGATGGGAACAGTGCCACCGCCACCGCCGCTGCTGCACCGGTCCGTGACGCTCGGGTGGGTTTTTGAGACGGGGAGGGCGGTGTGCGCATGAGCAGCAGAGACTCACCGCTCCCCGTTGAATCGAGCTGATATAAAATGACGTCAGTGTGTTGGCGGAGACTGAGTGGGACAGGCACTAAACAGTTGGCTGCTGAACTGTCTGTAAACTTGCCTGTTGGGTTTTTTTTCCTGTGTGTTCTCTTATCCACAACTTTCTAATTTGTACGAATAGTTGTGCAATACAGCCCGCACTAACCATTGTCATATTTGTGTGAGGATAACTTTAGTTCAGTGTAGCAAATATGATTTATATGACTGGATCTCTTGATTTGTAATAAACATTCAAAAAGTGACACATGGGAAAATAGTCTATTCGTTTTTGGAGTGCTCATAAATATTAACAGTAGAGCCCATTGGTCTTTTATATGAATACATCTTAATTTATTTACAGGGAACAACATACAGTTACAACATCAGTAAAGGATGGGTGATTTATTATTTGATTAAAAACAAATACAACATTTCAGTAAAAATATAAAACATTATATAGGCTACACATGCTGTTATTATAGAGGAAATGTGTCTCACTGTATGAGACAAAACACTAAAATAAAACTTAAATATTAAGCTATACAAACTAGTTACAAATCGGTTCCCACTGCAGCATGCAAATGGAAATAGTTTTGTAGAAAATTCCACATGATGTCCCTCAGACACTCCTATCCAATAGTAGGCTTATTGGAGATTAGGTCAGTTTAACCCACATGACTGTGGTTTATTCCCTTTAACAGCAGCTTGGTTGAAGATGCAAAGCATCCAAAGTGATTCTTAAAAAACACAAAAACTGAGAGTGAATCAGTTGCAGTGCAGACCAGGATGGGACCAGGACTAGAACAGGATTTGACCAGGATGAACCAGTTTTAATCAAGACTACAGGGGTCCTTCTGGTCTCTTCTCCAGGGTGTATTCCTGAGTCCTCTTCACCTTCCAGCCTAGCAACATAAGGAGCACGATGCCCATGATCTTATACCCCACCTGCAGACCCAAGTACCTGCAAAGATACAAGGAGTTCAAAATAATGCTCTCTGTACAATATACTATCATTTAAAAGTTACTAGATCTAATCTTATGAATTCAAACGTATACATTTTAAGCAACCACCCATCAGTTACAAATTGCCTAAATCGTGAAACCAACAGATGAGATACGTTTTGTCTAGATATTTAAAAAAATATTTCTCAGAGTGAATAAAACAATGATTTAGCTACATAAGCTGTACATACACATAGCTTCATATAACCTCTTCATAGCCGACTTTAGGGACTTGACCCAGATTTTAGGGAACCATTGGAGTAGATTTTTACATCACTTGAATATTGATGATAACTGGACCACATTCAAAACTCCTGTGAATAATTGAGCCACTGTAGTGGACTTAAAGCAAATGAGGGAAGACAATGCAAGGCAATATGTTGACATGATTCATATAATATCATAGACTTGCTTTCATTAAATAATTAATTTGAAAAAATAAGAGTTGTAATGTGTACAAGAAGATAATGTTGCTGAATACCTGTTTCTTAAAATATCGTTGTCATAGTATCCACAGCTGAATCTCCTTCCACACATTCGCCTCCACCAGATGCAGGACGTGTCAATGGCCATCCCAAACAGGGCTGGGGCAGGGAGCCACGCTAAAAACAAGAAAATCACCAGCAGAGGGCAGCGTTACTAAATGAAAATGAAAATAAAAGTATCTATGTTTGTAATGGAAAAAATAGGTTATTAGGTTTAGGTGAAGATTTGCATCAGAATATGAAAAGCAGCAGTTAAGGTTATTATTTACCTAACACTCTCATAAGCAAAAACTGTATTCCTATGGCGAATGATTTTTCTTCAGAGGGAACGGTTCTGCAATCATAAAGATATTGTTGTTATGCCAAAGGATAATGAGAAAGACTAGTAATTTTGTAGTATAGTAAGTGTATAGTCTTACCTGAGCACCATCATGTACATGGGGTTGTGGGTGAAGCAGGCGATGAGAGCGGCCACAGAGATGACAAGGATGACGGGGAGGAGAAGGTGGGGGCAGCTGTTTGGACAGGGGGCGGGATGGGCGTGGCGCTGGGAACCTGAGACACACATGCAGTTTGTATACATCTGTGGAGAGGAGGAGGGATACAATATAGTTTATTCACTGGTAATGGAAATTATACAAACATCATGGGAACAGTGGTCTGATTTGATAGTGTTTTTTAGAGCAAGTCCAATATGCGCTGAGACTAGGCTGCTATTCTAAGCCTTTTCAACATATAATCACACCTTCCATGGCTTAAGTGTAGTATTCAATGCTGATAACAGCATTTGATTTTAACTAGCATTGTCTTCAAAATGAGTTATTGGTCTCACACAATGCTCCGGTTTCCCCTACCACTAAAACATACACAATACAGTACATTCAAGGACTAGCACTTCCTTGTAAATAGATTCTGAATCACAGTGGACTTTTCACATTTAAATAAAGGCTCACCTGGACTTTGTGTGTGTTGTTGGGGTCTTTGGTGAAGTTGGTGCAGCCGGCGTGACAAGGGGAGATATATTCTACACCGTCAGATCCACAGACTGGATGGAAGGCACTTGTGGGACAAGAGCAGTTGGAGTAACACCTGGGCATAGACCTAAAGAGGAGGTTTATTTACAGTGTTATAAGTGTATGTTCAAATATTGTATTATATTGTATTGTGTCATAGACATAGACAATGTAGTCTTTACTGACCCGTCCTGATGTGTGTTGACCTCCGATACCTTTTGTGTGGGACAGCCCATGAAAAAGAGTGGGACGCAGACGAGCGTGGACAAGACCAGCATGAACACAGAGAAACGGGGGATGTTTTTTAGAGAGAGATTGGCCTTTTTCATGATCACTCCTCCAATCAACATCCCCACGGCAACAGAAGGCAGATTCACAGAACCTGGGAAGAAAGAGAGGGAAAGAAAACTCCATAACTCAGACTCAGAAGGTCTTAACTGGGCTTAAACTAGGTCAAAGCCACCATAAACCAGGACAAAACCAGTTCTAAACAGTACACCAGGACTAATCCAAAAAACAAATATTGTTTTCTCTGCAATTTCCCCATGAAAGACAAATAAAGGTTTTCTTATTTTATTTTATCTAAACCGAACTTAACTGGGCCTAAACTAACCAAAAGTGGGTAACCAAGACTCCTTGGATGAAGAGATATTGTATCTCAATGAGATTGTCCTGGCTAAATAAAGGATAAAAAAATAAAATAAAACTGGAGTGTGTGTTTGCTTTGCTGTCATTTCAGTTCTGGAATGGGCCACACCAACTGTAGACATGAATCAGAACTAAATTAGGTCTAAACTTAAAAAAAAACAAACTTTGTTACAAGTTACAATGATTTTTTATATATATATATCTTTGGTTGAAGAGAGGAGCAGAGCTGTCAGCCAATCACCACGTGGGATAAGTTGGATCCGCTAGCAGAGGAGGAATTTGGACAGAACTGGCAAACCCAAGCGTATTGTGAGGATCTGTTGGAAACGTCTGGCGCAACCCTCTGTCAGTAGGGTCTTCAACTCACACCTCCGGGTGAACTTCTCCCAGATCCCGGGGGAGGCTGGCGACATTAAGTCCGAGGACCATGTCTCCGCCTCCATTGTCGATGCGGCTGCTTGTAGCTGTGGTCACAAGGTCTCTGGTGCCTGTTACGGCAGTTGCGGAACACTGGACTATACTCTCCATCGGGTGCTTGAGGGTTAATGGAAGTTTGCCCAACCAGTCCACATGTGCTTTGTGGATCTGGAGAAGGCATTCGACCATGTCCCTCGTGGGGTCCAGTGCCCTTTGGGGCTGTCCGATCCCTGTATGACCGGAGGGTGACTTTGCCAGGGCTTCCCTTTGTCATCTGTTCTGTTCATTGTTTTTATGGACAGAATTTCTAGACGCAGTCAGGGTCCGTAGGGGATCCGGTTTGGGGACCACAGGATCGCATGTCTCTTGTTTGCAGATGATGTTGTCCTGATGGCTTCCTTGAACCAGGACCTGCAACATGTACTAGGGCGGTTTGCAGCAGAGTGTGAAGCAGCTGGGATGAAAATCAGCTCCTCTAAATCTGAGGCCATGGTTCTCGACTGGAAAAAGGTGGAGAGATCCTGCCTCAAGTGGAGGAGTTCAAGTATCTCAGGGTCTTGTTCACGAGTGAGGGAAGGATGGAGCGTGAGATTAACAAGCGAATTGGTGCAGCGTCCGCAGTGATGCGGTCGCTGTATCGGACTGTTGTGGTAAAGAAGGAGCTGAGTCGAAAGGCAAAACTCTCAATTTACCAGTCAATCTACGTTCCTACCCTCACATGAGCTTCATCATGAGCTTTGGGTAATGACCGAAAGGACATACAAGCAGTTGAAATGAGTTTTCTCCGCAGGGTGGCTGGGCGCTCCCTTAGAGATAGGAGCTCAGGCACATGGGAGGAGCTCGGAGTAGACCCCCTGCCCCTCCACATGGAGAGGAGCCAGCTGAGGTGGCTTGGGCATCTGTTCCAGATGCCTCCTGGATGCCACCACTGTTAGGAGACCCTGGGGAAGTGTGGGTGGAGAGGGAAGTCTGTGCTTCTCTGCTCAGGCCAACCCGGATAAAGCGGAAGAAAATGGATGGATGGATGGATAGTTCAATGCATTATTTCAAAAAGAACACCTACATACAGTATAAAACACTGCTTCCTCTAGTGCACTTATACAAATATATAACATCATACAACATACAATCTAAAAACACAGCCAATATCCCCCCCACAATCTCTTTTCACCCATAAAAGCAGAGGTTGTATGGTATATAATTAAAGTCCTATATTCAAAGGTAAACATACCCACTAGCAGGCTGCTATAGGCCGGTGTGGAGCCGTACTGACGCTCCAAGAACTTGTTGAGGAAAGTGGCGAGTCCCGCGATAACAGAGGAAAAGCAGCACTGGGCCAGAACCAGGAGGAGGAAGAGAGGGCTGAGGAGAAGGTGCATGAACATCCGAGGGAACACTGACCCAAAAGAGGAGAGGATTTACATTCAGAAAGCATAGGTTTAATAGTTCACTTTCAGATTTTTAAACTTTGGATATAACTGGCTTTTGAACTATCTAAAATAATTAAAATGTGTCAATATCTGGACTAACCCAAAGATAAAACTTGATCTAGGTTTAGAAAAATAACATTCTATAAATCATATGCTTATTCCTTAGAGGTTGTGAGTTAAAGCCTGTTAGAGGGTGTGTATAGTGAGTTAGTTTCAGAGAAATACTTGAAACTGCCTGGTTTTTAACTTACTTTTGAGAAATTCCAGTAAAGACACTTCTGGTTTCTTCAGATCGCTACTCACATCATTTTCAGGTTCAACCACCTAACAAAAAACAAGAAGAAACACTTGGTTAAAAGTCTAAAACAACACTACATCAGGTCTAGACTAAAGATTAAACCAGGACTGATCCAGATACCAGACTATAATCATGTCTTTACTTTTTGTTGTATCTGCACTTGCCCAATTCAAAGCCTGTCTTCAGACCCTACATGTTCCCTCCTGCTCAGTTATTCCTCGGGTGATTGGATTTGTCAAACAGAAATTCTTTTTACTCTCTCTTTTCTGAAGTCTTTTTATGTTGTATTCATCACGACACAGTGACATTTGACTGAACTAAAAAGCTCAAAGCAATAACTGCACCAAGCGGCCCGTGCTATCAAAACAGGAGCTGTCAAAAACATAATTGGGATTTTCAGCGTTTGACTCCAAAAGCTTTCCTGAATTTTTTAAGATGGTTACAAAAGACTAGGAGATTTCACTATTGAAATGACACGGCGGCCTGCAAAGCTATAATGTTCAAACCATTACAGGATTAAATAAACAGGAAATTGCAAAACCCTTTTCAACAAAACATTTGTACTTGCTTGGAAGGGATCATACTGACATGGTAGTATTCTGTTTGAATTTAACATGATTTTGTGCATTCATCTAACACCATCATCCATATCCTCTTCAAGTCCGCTTTCACTACATATATTAAAACATCTTGTTTCATGGAATGTTTGTTGTTGTTATTTACCATCAGTACGGAAACCAGCACTCGGAGACATAAACCCTCAAGGCATGTTGTAGGTTGTAGGGACTATTATACATCTGATGACGTAGGCAAAGATAATGAGGGCTAAGCTGGCAGTGAGTGCTCTCAGTACAGCACAGCAGTGCAATTTTGCTATCAGCGCAGTTTTAAGCCTAAATTTCATAATCAAGAACAATGATGTATTCCTTTGACTTTAAGAAAGAAAGACCTGTACTCTGTATTCACCCAGACTTGTATTCTGAATACTTATTTTCAGTACTTACGGTACTTAGTGACTCCCCAACACTGATAATTAGATTGTAGTCAATAGTCCTGCTAGTTTCAAATAAGAAGAAGATAAGCAATACAGTTTCAACTAGTATTGTATTTTCTGGCCAGCTAAGCATTTTAAACTTTTTAAAGGAAACCAAGCATTCACTTCTCCTTACACACCAGTAGAGGTCAGTATAGCTTGAGAAATACAGACAAGCATCCATATCTAGAACTCGAGCTAGTTGGTCAGGACTTCTTAGCTGGACCTTATTGTGCATGTTTTAGGTATCTGAAATTTGTATTTTATTAAAACAAATACTAAAACTGCAGAGGACCCTGAGTACCACCAGAAGAAACACTAATCTTAGAAACATTTATGCACTGAAAAACATGGACGTACATTTTGCACTGGAGGCATTCTGCGAGGAAAGAAGAAGTATGGCAGAGAGGTGAGGAAGAGGAGGCCTGAGGTGATGAGGAGGCCCATCCACCAGGCCCCGACCCAGCGCGGATCAGACGGACTCAGCTCCAGCTTGGCCTCTGAACAGGAGGAAAGAGAGGAAGGGGTGGGGGGCAGGTTAGATATCACACAACAGGGAGTGGACGGATGAGACAGAGAAGGTAAATAAAGTATTACCTAAGGATCTGTTGATGTCCACGTAGATACGAAGCATAACAGAGCCCAGCAGGAAACCGAAGGCAGGACCAAACACAGAGATGGCAAAAAGGATGGCTATGAAAGAGTGGACAACGTGTTCAGTACTGTGTACAT